>MINK01174481.1:0-16060 GCA_001735545.1 Phormia regina
TTCAAAAGAAATTTGCATACCCTGTATTTTAAATTAACAAAAACATTAAATCCAAAAATACAAATTATCTCTAATTTTCAATTATTTTTAATGTTTTTCAGAAAATGCGTCAATTCCAAAAGGTGTTGGAAGATTTAAGTTCTCGTGTAGCCTCAGCTGAGGCTACTAAAAATTCTTGGGTTGTACCATCCACTAGTTCGGAAGCCAGTGAACAATTACAGCATTTACAACGTCTCAGAGATAAAATGACCACTGCCGGCGCTTTGCTAGATGATTGCAATGAACAACAGTCTTTCTTTACCGCCAATCAAGTGTTGGTCCCAGCCAATTGTTTGTCCAAATTAGAAGATTTGAATACCAGGTGAGTTTTTTGTCTATTTTTTTAATTAAACCAAAAAACAATCTTATTTCTAAATTAAATAATTGTTAATAATTTTGTTTAGAATGAAACTCTTACAAATTGCTATGGATGAAAGACAAAAAGTTTTATTAAATGCTGGCGGCAATCAATCATTGGAAAATGGTGAAGATGGTCGTTGTACTTCGAATAGTGGCACAATTGGCCCAATACCAAATCTAGGACAAAGTGTTAAACCACCATGGGAAAGAGCTACCACAGCAGCCAATGTGCCTTATTATATAGAGTAAGTGAAAAGCTTTTTTTAATAAAAACTCACTTTTGATAGCTTTTTTAAGAAAAAGCTTTTTATATTATTAAAAAAAAATTGTTTATATTTCTTTTTAAAAAGTAGATTATTATAGCATTTTTGAGAAAAAGCTTTTTATAACATTTCTGGAAGATAATTTTATAAAGCAAAGCTTTTATACAAAGCTTTTTATAAAGTTCTTAGAAATAAGGGAACTTTTTAAATACTTTTTTTTTAATAAAATAAAATGATAAAAAATGTTTTAAACTATTGTGGTAAAAAGCTATTTAAAGCTTTTTATAAAATATGCCTTATTATATAGAGTATTTTGAAAGCTTTTTTAATATTAAAAATTCGTTTTTAATAAAAAGCTTTTGTATAGCTTTTTTAATAAAAAGCTTTTGTATAGCTTTTTTAATAAAAAGCTTTTGTATAGCTTTTTTAATAAAAAGCTTTTGTATAGCTTTTTTAATAAAAAGCTTTTATATAGCTTTTTTAATAATAAGCTTTTGTATAGCTTTTTTTTAAAAAAAGCTTTTGTATAGCTTTTTTAATAAAAAGCTTTTGTATAGTTAAAAAAAAAAGCTTTTTTAAAGCAAAAACTTTGTATAGTCATTTTAAATTAAAAACCTTGTATAGCTTTTTTAAATGAAAAACTTTTTATATATATTTTTTATGAATAACCTTTTCAAGAAAAAGCTTTTTGTAGCTGTTTTAATAATATAGAATGATAAGAAAATGTTGGAAACTTTTGTGGCAAAATACTTTTTAAAATTTTTTATAAAATGTTCCTGAATTTTTTCAGATAAAGCTTTTGTAATAAAATAATAAATAAACTTTTGAAAATTGCAGTAAAAAACTTTTTAAAGCATTTTTTATATAAAGGAGCTTTTTATAACTTAAAATAGGGTTTTGAAAACTTTTTTAATAAAATATAATGATAAAAAGATGTTTGAAACTTTTGTGGTAAAAACTATTTAAAGCTTTTTATAAAATGCTTCTGAAGCATTTCAAGTAAAGTTTATTTTTAATAAAATAATAAACAAACTTCTGAATTTTTTTAGTAAAAAGCTCTTTCAAGCTTTTTTTCATACAAAGAAGCTTTTTATAACTTTTTTTAACAAAAAGGAAAGCATTTGAAAACTGTTTAAATAAAAAGTTTTTTTTTTTTAATAAAATAGAATAATAAAAAGATGTTGGAAACTTTTGTGATAGAAAGCTTTTTATAAAATTTTCTTGAAGCTTTTTTAATAATATAATGACTAAACATTTAAAATTTTTTTAGTAAAAAGCTTTGTAAAGCTTTTTTATAGAAGGAAGCTTTTTATAACTAACAAAAAAGGTAAACTTTTAAAAGCTTTTTAAATAAAAACTCATTTTGATAACATGTAATAAAAATCTCAAAGCTTTGATATTAATTTAGTTTTAAGCAACTTTTTTCATGCTTCTTTATTTAACGCTTGTTTTGCCAACTATTCTATTTACTAACCTTTTGAAGAAAAGCTTTTTAGAAAGCTCTTAAAACGTTCTTAAAGCTTAAACCTTGTTAAAGTTTTATGTTATTTTTTTTTTTTTGAATTTATAAACACTTTTTGAAGATTTTTTGTTAAAAAAACATTTTCTTCTAATACAAAATAATTTTGAAAGCTTCATATTAATATTCAAAAAATACTTAAGTTTGCCGATTGCTTTTCCGAAGCATTTTGCTGAAAATCTTTTTTGTTTTTTTTTTTCTAACTTTTTAAAAACTTTTCTATAATTTTCATCGATAGAATTTTTTCCAATAAAAAGCTTTCATTAAAAGTTTTCAAGAACATCTTTAAAAAGGATAAAACTATGTGTATAAAAAGCACTTTTTTATATTTGAAAAGCCTGTTCCTTAAAAGTGAATTGAAGCGTTTTTTTTTAATTTTAGGGTGAAACTTTTTAAAGCTATAAAAAATATTCACTCAAAACCGATTTTATTATTTTATATAAAAAGCTTTCAAAATTAAACCTGGCAGATTATAATATATGTATAAATAAAATATAATATTTTTTTCTTTTCTCATTATTTCAGTCACGAACGTGAAACCACCCACTGGGATCATCCTGATATGATTGAATTAATGAAAAGTTTAGCTGATCTTAATGAAATACGCTTTTCAGCCTATCGTACTGCCATGAAATTGAGATCGGTACAAAAATCTTTAGGTCTTGATCGTATACCCATGTCGGCAGCTATTGAATCTTTTGATAATCATGGTTTAAGGGCACAAAATGATAAACTTATTGATATACCCGATATGACTACAGTTTTACATTCACTATATGTAACGTTGGATAAAATTGATTTAACAAAATCTTTAGATTTGGCTATAAATTGGATATTAAATGTATATGATTCACAACGTACCGGTCAAATACGAGTGTTGAGTTTTAAGGTATGAAAAATATTGTTTGAATGTTATTAAAATATAAATTAAATTTGTTATTATTATTTTTTATTATTTCCAGGTGGGTTTGGTTTTATTATGTCGTGGTCATTTAGAGGAAAAATATCGTTATTTATTCCGTTTAATTGCTGATCCTGAAAGGAAAGTGGATCAAAGAAAATTGGGTTTATTATTGCATGATTGTATACAGGTGAGTTTTGTTTTTGTTTGGTATTAATTTTTTAATTTAATTATATTTTTTTTGGATTTTTTTAGGTTCCCCGTCAATTGGGTGAAGTGGCAGCTTTTGGTGGTTCTAACATAGAACCTTCAGTACGTTCCTGCTTAGAGAGAGCTGGTATTTCTCAAGAAGGTATTACCACTAGATGATAAACAAAAGATTTTGAAATTGTAGATCGTCAAGTTTGGGTTAAATTTTTGGAAGACACTTTTAAAAACTATCAAAGTCAATAAGTTTTTAGTTTTAGTGACTTAATATTTTAAAATTAATTTTTAAAGTACTTTAAATAGTTTAATATTAATTTATTTAAAGCTGTTATTTAAATTAATTATTAAACTAATGTAATAGAACAGTTCCTTTCAAATGAAATATTCAATTCAAAATTATATCAAAAGATCTCTTTCAATTAGTTCCCCCAATACAAAATATTAGGGCTTAGATATATACAGACTAAGCTAGTCGGGGCTCACTTTGTAGACCAGAGAGGTAAAGAGTATGTAAAAGTTTAATATTCTCTTTTCCTCTCTTTCCTATAAACTCAGAATTGCGGCAAGAAAAATAGCTGTGTGTGAACACCGGCCTACAGGCTTAACTACTTTTGTAATACGACATTAATTAACTTTTACTCTATTACCTAAATTATAAACTGTAATGCCATAGTCTTTACTAGTGTAAAGTATATAGGCTAGACTATAGTTAAGTCAATAAACCAGACTATAGTTCAATCAATAGACTAGACTATTGTATACTAAATAGGTTAATGTATAGCATTGATAGGTACCCATAGCACTCAGGGACAAATTGTCGCTTTTTTCGCATATACAACATTAAAGTCAACAAAAAACGTAAAAATACGTAATTAATAGATAAATCTCATCACTAAGATCTTAAGAAAATAAAATAATTTAATTTCAGTTCTATACAGAACGACCAATCGATTTGTATATCCTCTCTTTATGCCTCTGAATGACCTATAGTCTGGATTATAGTTCTCTTTAGGACTATTCTACATTATTTTATGAAATCAAATTTCATTTTGTTTTATTCTTTTTTTTTTAATCTTATTTGCTTTAACAAATTGTCTTTCCTTTAGCCAAAATTGTATTCTTAACTAAAGTTTTAAACACGTTTTCTCTTCCAAAAATTAATTTAACACTTTGCTACTAATTACATTTTATTTAAAAAAAACTTATCTTGTCTTAATCGTTAGACAAACATAATTTCATACTTGTTTCCTGTTCTTTTCGTTTGCAGCAATTGATTCTAATCAAGAACTTACGATTGAATTACATCACTTCCTTGCTTGGCTACAACACGAACCACAAAGTTTAGTGTGGCTACCAGTATTACATCGTTTGGCAGCTGCTGAGGCAGCTAAACATCAGGTAAGTGAAAGCCAAAAATTAAATTGCAACATAAGCTGAGCTGGCACAAGTTTAAATTTACAATGGGGAAATATGGGGCTTTTTAAAGGGGCCTTAGTTGTTAGATAAAAGTTAAAAGTTGTTAAAAGAATACTAAAGCCATCATTAAAAAACTTCTAAAGAAGTTGTGGAAGAAGTCAAATCAGATAAAAAAGTAAGACTCTAGGGCTATAGAGAAAAAAGTCCTAGTGAAAATTTGTTGCAAAATGTTATATAAAATTCAAACTAAAACACGTTTTAGAAGAACATAAGCAGACCTTATTAAAAATCATTATTTAAAAAAGTACATCTGGGCCCTTTGAGAAAAAGCCTTAAATTTATTTCCCGCTTTAAATATAAAGTTAAAAAGAAAACTACATATTAACTTGGCACTTAATTAACACTTTTAAATGCAATATATAAATTTCTCTTAACTTTTATTTTGTTTTTTTTTTTTAATATTATAACAGGCGAAGTGTAACATTTGCAAAGAGTATCCCATTGTTGGCTTCCGTTATCGCTGCCTTAAGTGTTTCAATTTCGATATGTGCCAAAAGTGTTTCTTCTTTGGACGTAATGCCAAAAATCATAAACTTAGTCATCCCATGCATGAATATTGTACAACGGTAAGTTTAAATTAAAAATAAAACAAATAAAAAGTTTAAAAAAGAAGACCAGCTTTTTATTAATAAAATTATTTTTTTTTTTATAACAGACCACTTCCACTGAAGATGTTAGAGATTTTACACGAGCCTTGAAAAATAAATTCAAATCACGCAAATATTTCAAAAAACATCCTCGTGTTGGTTATTTACCCGTACAAAGTGTTTTAGAAGGTGATGCTTTAGAATCACCAGCACCCAGTCCCCAACATACTACACACACTTTACAAAATGATATGCACTCAAGACTGGAAATGTATGCTACACGTTTGGCTCAAGTAGAATATGGTGGTGGTACTGGTTCTAACTCTACACCCGATAGTGATGATGAACATCAATTAATAGCCCAATATTGTATGGCTTTGCCAACAAATAATGGTGCTGCTCCCAAGTCTCCAGTTCAGGTAATGGCTGCCATGGATGCTGAACAAAGAGAAGAATTGGAAGCTATTATACGGGACTTGGAAGAGGAGAATTCAAATTTACAAGCTGAATATCAACAGCTATTAACTAAACAGAGTACAACACCAGATGAAACAAGTGGTATGCAACATTCCAATTCTTCAGTGGGTGGTTTAGCGCAGGGAGCCAATGCTTCAGGAGAACATGGTCAAGTAAGTTTTTTTCACGTAAATATTTTTGCCAAGAAAATTGTTAATATAATTGCTTTTCCCCTTAGGACATGATGGCTGAGGCTAAATTGTTAAGACAACACAAAGGACGCCTTGAATCACGCATGCAAATCTTAGAGGATCATAATCGTCAATTGGAGGCTCAATTACAACGTTTACGCCAATTGTTAAATGATCCTAATAATGGTGCTACACCCGGTTCGGCTTTAAATTCCAAACCGAATACCTTACAAACCCGTTCAGTGACAGCTTCACAATTAAATACCGATTCACCAGCCAAAATGAATCAACAAAATGGTCATTATGACCAAAATTCAAGTGAGTATTAAGCTTTCAAACTATATATAGTATTTTAAATTGTTATAGGAATAGTAAAAAAAAGACTACAATATTATGGATTTATCTCTCTTTATTTTTATTCCAATTTATTTTATACGATTTATATCTTCCGATGATAAGTTATCATTGAATTGGAATTTTGTAAAATTGTTCGTAATATAAATCAATTAATGAATCCATAAAATTCAAAACACACATTTTTCATGATACATATGGAGAGAGTGTTTTGTGTGTCTTAAATCCTTAAATAAATGTTTAAATGAATTGATGTGTCATGTTATCATTTCCATCATTCTATCATTTGTTTAAAATCGTATGTATGTATTTTTTTTTAATTATTATCTGGGATAAAATTAAGAATTAGTTTTTTTCGAAGGAGAATTTTGATAAATATAAGAGAGAGAAAATTAAACAATTTATTCAGAAAAATGTTGAATTATTCGATAAGAAATTTTTGAATAGAATTTACAATGAGAATAAAACTTAAAATTGAAAAGGACTTGATTTTAGTCTGAGATAAAGACTAGACTATAAACGAGGCTATAAAGTACAGTGGAAACTAGACTATAATCCTAACTATAGTACAGTCCTCTATTGACTATAGCCAAGTTTATAGTCTAGTATAAGGACTATACTATTGTCAAGACTTTAGTCAAGTCTTTTGGCTATACTATAGTCAAGACTATTGGCTAAACTCTAGTCTAAACTATTAACTAACCTATAGTCTTGACTATAATCTATGGATTATACTATAGTCTAGTCTGTTGATTACAAAATAATCTAACCTACTAACTATACTATAGTCTTGACTATAAATTAGTCTATTGACTGTAGTATAGTCAAACTATAGTTAAGCCTATATAGTATATACTATACAATAGTATAGCCAATATATAGTATAATCGATTAATTAGTTAATGGACTTATAGTCTTATCTATAGTATAGTCAATAATCTATACTATATATATTTTGTACTACAGATTAGACTACCGATTAGCCTTTAGACTACATTGTTTAATAGTCTTATGAGAATACAATTGGAAATACTAAGAATATTTGTTAAACTATTAGTTACTTTTCAAAATATTGGAACTCAAATTCCAAAATTATTTTCTCAGATTCATTTAAATTGGAAAATCTTTCGATATTAGCACAGATTAGCTTCTTTATTCAGCTTAAGTCATATTAAATATATTTTTTTTTTATCAAACTGCTTACAAAAATAAAAAAATAAAAAACTTAATTTGTTTTTAAAACAAAACAACATTTTATTGTTGTATTCCATTTGTTTTCTTTCTTCCTGCATTTTTTTATATAATTGTTTTTATTGCAATAACACATATGTTTCGAAACATCAACGTTTATCCTACGTCCTTTGTTTTAACATCATCCAACACCAAAACACATCATTTATACATCATTTATATAAAATTAAAAACATATAAACAAAAAAACAAAAAATGACTCAAAAGTGGGTCTTATGTTACCCGGTATGAATGATCATCATGCTGCTGCGGCGGCAGCTGCAGCCGCCGGTGGTGGTGGTGGAGTTATAGGAAAACATCATTTAATGTCTAATGCCGGTAATCCTGCGGCTAATTTACATAGTTTACAACAACAACAGCAACATCAACGTAATATATTAAGTGGTAATGGTGGCATGGAAATGCAAACGGCAACCGGAAATCCTGGTGGTATAATGAGCGCATATTTAACAGATGACGGAAGGCCACCACCACCGCCACACAGCAGTTTAATGCAACATAATCAAAGTGGTAGGAATGTTTGATTGAATGAATGAATGCAAAATTGTTGAGATAATTATTTTAAAATTTGTTTCCCTTTTTTTTAATTAATTTTTCTTATGAATTATTCTTGCGTTATTTATTTATTTATTTACTTTTTTTAATGAAATTTTTTTAAGAAATTAAGGATGATTTTGTTATTTTATTTATTAACATAAGTTTTATTTAGTTTGTTGAAAATAAGACTATAACTTGGACTATAGCCTAAACTATAAACTAGACTAGAGCTTGGACTACAAACTAAACTATAATTTAGACTATGAACTAGATCATAAACTGAGCCATAAAATAGATTATAGTTTATAATATGAACTAGATTTTATTCTAGGCCATAAAAACTATAAAATGGATTTAGCTCTGGACTATAAACTAAGTTATAGTTTGGATAATAGACTAGACTATAGCTTAGAGTATAAACTAGATAATAGTTTGGCTTATGAACTAGACTAAAGTTTGTGCTATTAACTAGACTAGATTTTTCTCTAAAAAATATAGTAAATAGTACTGACTATTAACTATAGCCTGGCCTATAAATTAAACTATATTTTGGACTAAAAACTAGATAAAAGTCTACAATATAAACACGACTATAGTCTTCACTATAAACTATATTATAGTACTGACTATAAACTATACTATAGTCTGGACTATAAACTTTACTATATTCTGGACTATAAATTTCACTATATTTTTGACTGTGAACTAGATAAGAGTCTAGAGTATGAACACGACTATATTCTTGACTATAAACTATATTATAGTACTGACTATAAACTATAGTCTGGACTACAAACTTTACAATATCTTGGACTATGAATGATACTATATTATTGAATATAGTCTGGACTAAAAACTAGACTATAATATTACTATAAACCTACTATAAACTAGACACTAGTCTGTGTATAAATTAGTCTATCTGGATTATAAACTAGAAGATAATCTGGACTTGAAAGTGGACTATATAGTCTGGTCTATAAATTATAATATATTGTGGACTATATTGCTTCAGTTACTGTTTATTTTATTCTGCTTTTGATACTTTAAGTTTTTCTTCTTATTTTATAATAAATTTTAAAGTTCGTTTGAATAATTTTATTAAAATATTTTCAGTTTAAATTTATTCAGTTATTTTATTGCTAGAATTTTGAATGCCTGTTTCTATAAATTTTTCAAGAATTTTGAAAATAATTAACATAATTTTCTTCTTATTTTTTTCATTTTATACAACTGCTAAACTTGGAAACATATTATCAAATTAACAAATAAAAAAATCAAATCAGATCATAATTAATTAAAAAGAAAAACAAACCAGCCAATAAATAAAAAGTAAAAGGAAATTTTATATGATTTAAAAAACAAAAAAACAAAAACACATAATAAGGGTAATTTATATATAATTTTTTTACAAAAAAATCTTTAGGTGTTGTAAAACGTTGTACATTTTTTATTATTATTTTAAGTTTTTAAAAGGAAAATTAAAAATTGTTTTGAGTTTTAAAAAGCATGATCAATGTTGTTTGCAAATTTTTTATTTGTTTTAATTATGTTGTTGGTGTTGATTTTTTGGCATTACAATAAAAAAAAAACTTTGTTTAATTATTTTATTAATTTTTCCTAATTTCTTTTCTTTTTTATTTCTAAAGCGGCCATAGGCAAAGCAGTGGAAGAATTGGTTACTGTAATTACGGAACAAGAAATTGAGCAAACCTTAGAACAAGATCTTGAGGAAGTAGAAGAACAAGATGAACAAGAAGAAGAAAATAATGAAAGCACAATATCAGCTTTAAATACAAATAAAGCATTAAAAACACCTAATGCCTCATCGACACCATATGGTTTAAAAAATTAATTTTTATAAAAGAAAATTAATCAAAGTTCCGATTATCACCGAAAATTTTCAAAATACTTAACGAGAACGAAATTTTTTTTTATTAAAAATAAACAAAAACCCACACAAAAAACACAAAATATCTTAATAATAAATTTAATATAAAACAACAAAAAAACAGAAAGTACTTGTATTTGTATTTTATATTAAAAAAGCAAAAAACTAAAACATAATCATTATTGTTGTATAAAAACAGAAAAAAAACGAAATGTGTAATATTATTAAAAAAAAGAAAATCAATCCCCCTTTAAAAATAAAAAAACAAACTTTGCAATATTTATGAAATAAGCAATTTGGAAAAAACTTAAAATATCATTAAAATAACTAAAAGAAAAATATGAAAATTATACTAAATAATATCATTTTACACATTTTATTTACCTTATTATAAATATGTTGAAAAAAAATTTAAACAAAACAGAATTGAATTCTATTTTAATTTTTAAGCATTAATTTTTAAAAAATTATTCTTTTCATTCTTAATATTTTCCAATTTTATTGCTTTTAATTTCTCCCTTAAAAAAAACTATTGTTTTATTTTTCTTACTTGTTTAAATTTAAAAATTAAAAGAACACACACAAATTATAGTTGTAATTTCTCTTTAAAAAAAACTTTTTATTTTAATTTTTTTTTAAGTTTTAAATAAAGTTTTTAATTTAATTTTAATCGAAAAATTTAAGTGTTTTTTTTTTATTTCATTTTATTTATTTTAATTGGAAAAATTTGATAATAAAATTTTCTAAAATTTTTAGACTGGACTGTAGTCTGGACAATATATCTAAACTGTAGTCTTTACTATAAAGCTATAGTCTTGAAAATGAAGTAGACTATAGATTGGGCTATAAACTAAACTAAAGCCTGGACTATTATTTATATTTTGAACTAGACTATAGTTTGGACTAGTCTATAAACTATATTACAGTCTGCAATGTAAACTAATATATAGTCTCAACTATAAAATAGTCTATATTCTGGGCTATTAATTATGCTATAGAATGGACTATAAACTAGACTGTATTCTGGGATATAACATTAACTACTGTTTTACTGTATATTAAACTGTAGCCTGTAGAAGATTATAGTTTGAACTAGGCTATAAACTAGATTACAGTCTGCAATGTAAACTAATATATAGTTTCAAATATAAACTAGTCTATAGTCTGGACTATTAATTATGCTATAGACTGGACTATAAACTAAACTGGACTATAACCTAAACTACTGCTTTATTGTAAATTAAATGGTAGCCTGGACTATAAACTAGACAATAAAATATGCTATAGTCAAGACAGTAAACTAGATTATAGTCTGAACTATTAACAAGACTATAGACGGGATCATTATTTATGCTATAAAGTGAACTGTGGTATGGACTATTTTACTAGACTATAGACGGAACTATAAGCTATATTGTACCCTGGGAATTAACTATGGTCTTTACTGTAAATTAAACTGTAGCCTGTAGTAGATTATAGTCTGGAATAGGCTTTAAACTAAATTACAGTCTGCAATGTAAACTAATATGTAGTTTCAACTATAAACTAGTCTATAGTCTGGACTATTAATTATGCTAGACTAGATTATAAACTAAACTATAGTCTGGGCTATAACCTAAACTATTGTTTTATTGTAAATTAAACTGTAGCCTACAAACTAGACTATAAAATATACTATATTCAAGACTGTAAACTAGATTATAGTTTGGACTATTAACAAGATTATAGATGGAATCATTATTTATGCTATAAAGTGAACTGTAATCTGGACTATCATACTATAAAGTAGACTAATAGTCGGAACTATAAACTAGAATATAGTTTAAACTACACACTAGACGATAGTCTGTACTGTTAACTAGACTATAGACTGAACTATAAGCAAGACTGTACCCTGGGACATAACTATAGTCTTTACTGTAAACTAAACTGTAGCCTTGACCATAAACTGAACTATAGATAAACTTTAGATTTTACTATAAACTTTACCATAACCTGAACTTAAAACTAGACTAAATTCTCTTCTATAAACTAGAGTAGTCTGGATTACAGATTGTGATATAGTCTATAGATTAAACTCAAGTCAGGACTATAGACAGGACTATAAATTAAACAATAGTCTGTACAATAGGTTAGACTATAATATGGACTATAATTTAAATTTCTAACTGCACTATTGATTAGGCTATAGTATGGACTATTGATTAGACTATAGTCTGGACTATAGATTAGACTACACTCAGGACTATAGATAAGACCATGGTAAGACTATAAATAAGACTATAGTATGGTCTATAGATTATACTATAGCCTGGACTATAGATTAGACTATAGTCTGGACTATAGATAAAACTATAGTATGGACTATCGATAAGACTTTAGTCTGGACTATAGTATGAACTATGGATTAGACTTTAGTCTGGACTGTAGATTAGGATATAGCCTGGACTATAAGTTAGATTACAATATGGACTATAAATTAAACTGCAATCTGCACTATTGATAAGACTATAGTATGGACTATAAGTATAACTATAGTATGGACTATAGTCTGGCCTATGGATTAAACTATAGTCCTCACTATAGGTTAGACTATAGTCATGGCTATAGATTCAGTTCAAATATGTTTAACTCTAAAGCTGAGTCAAAAGATTTTGAAAATAACTCGTTAGCCCAACTGACACAGAATTTTATAGCAACAGAGACAAAGAGTTTCTCAGTTTAAGTTTTGATGAAATGCTTTATAAACTTTCTCTACAGGGTATGATAATGCCGTGCTACAGTGTATGAAAATGAAACATTTTGTTTAAAAAAGTTAAAATTTTATAGTTTTTGAAGGATTTCATTAAATGTTTAAAAATTAAATCAGTTATTCTAATTAAAAAAAAAAACTATTTAACCCTTTAGAATAAAGTTATTAGGGTTTCTAATTCTTATATCAATTTTATATCGAAAAAAAAATAGTTTCAGTCAAAAATAAAATTAAATATGTTTTTTTTTTCATTTTTGTTATTTTAATTTATTTATTTTTTATTTTTTGCATTAAATACCTTTTCTAAATCCTTATGAAACCTCCTAACAAATTCCTATTTAAAACCAAAAAATTAATAGTAAATAAAGATGAAAATAACAATTTAAAAAGAAATCTAGAAAAAAAACTCAAATCAATACGCTGACGAAAACGATCATTAAATGGACCACCTTTTTCTACTTAAAAAAATAAAAAAAAATTAAATCTAACTATAGCTACTAATTTTAATTTAAATTTTTTTCTTAGAACAAAATTAAAATATTAAACAAAATAATTAACAAATACATAATTAAATAAATAAAAATTTTCCATTCTTAAAATAAATAGAAAATGAAATTCAAAATAGTATTCATATCTAAAACAAACTGGAAAATATTTTAAACCAAACTTAAAAATATTAAAAAAGCAAAAAAATAGAAATTGCTCATTAAAACAAAAATTATCTTAAATTAAACAAAAATTTAAAAGCAGAATTTATAAAAAAAAATTATAATATCCTCAACTTACTAGATACATATGAAAAATAACAACAAATTAAATAAATTTATATGGCATATGAAAATATAAAAACATTTTTTATCGATGTCTAAATATATTTATATAAATGAATAAATTTTTTTCTGTAAAGGATCAATAGGTTTTGTTCGAAAGGTATTTGGGGGAGAAATTTCAAATGAAATAAATATATGAAATATCATTTTTTTATTAAAAATAAATTTAAATAATTTAAAATTTTTATTAAAACATTTTATTAGTTTTAAATTTTTGCAAAATTTAAACAAAAAAAAAAATATATAATTTGAAAATTATTTCAAAATTCAATAAATAATTGGGGGATTCACAAAGTGTACTATCATGTCGTATTGTCATAAGTCATAAAATTTTCATGAATAAAATAAAATATTTTAATATAAAATATTCTATGAATAAGAAATATTGTTATTGCTTGTCTTATGTAAAATTTTATGACATTATGACAATACGACATGATAGCACACATTGTGAATTCTCCAAATGTTTTAGAAATATTAAAATTTAATAAATTTTTAAACAAAATATTTGTTATTTATTTTCACTTTTTAATATTTTTAAAACCCTTTATAATATTAAAGCTTTTTTATTCATATTATAAAAACAATGTAATTAATAATAAAATACTCTTTGTGCAAAAGCAAAATAAGAGAAACTATTACTCGAATGAGAGTAGCTGTAATTAAAACTCTGTTAAGAAAGCCTAAACAAGAGAAATTATTATGTGAGTGATAATAATTATCAACAAAGAGAGTTTTAAGTAAAAAAACTCTCTATGTAAAACAAAGGTAATTTTTATTGTTTACAAACCAATATTAAAGAGAAATGTAAATGCAATTCTCTATGCAAAAATACAAAAACAAAATCAATCAATAAATCAAAACAAAACAAACAAAATTAAACAAAACTCAACAAGAAAACCTATTGATCTAGCAAAACCAACCACACAACCAGAAAACTAAAAACAATTAATTGCAAATGTAAAAGAGACACTAAAAACAATTAAATGTTTTCTTATATTAAAAAAAATAAAAATTAAATTAAACAAATTTTTAAAAAAACATGGTGACAATATAATAATAATTTTTGTTTTTTTTTGATAAATTAAAATACAAACTAACAAAAAAAAATATTTAAAAATAAAATTTTAGATAAAAACGAATTTAAAACCAAGAAAAATTATCAAATATTCAATAACTAAAATATTTAGAATGTTTCAAAAAAGAAAAAGTAATTAACCAACATATAGAATAAACATATCTATGATAAAATTTAAAAAAAAATATATCATTTATTTATATTTTTTTTAATTTATAATTTTTGTTAAAGAAAAAACAAATTGAATTTAATTTTTTATTTAAATGAAAAAAATAAATATTCCTTATTTAACTGCCAACCAAAAGAAAAAAAAAAAAAGAAGTATAAAAAATTCTTTAAAACAACATAATTGCCATAATATGGAACTTAAAACATATCCCCCAAAAGAAAAGAAAATAGTCTTCTAACAACGATTTTTTTTAGAAAATTAATATTAAATTAAAATTTATAAATAAATATAATAAATTAAAAAATAATAATAATATCACTTACCTTAATTGTTAAATGTAGCTAAAGCAAAATAATTAAAAATTAAATGCATTAAATAAAAAAACAAAAACACTTTTACACTTTATAAAATACCAGACAATTTTGTTGGTAAGCCAAAGAAGAGGAGGAGGAGTTATAGCAAGATCTTAAGGGGTTATAGTAGAACTAAAACAATCCAGATATAAATCAAAAACTTTTTTAAAATTAAAATGAATTTTTTTTTTATTTTTATTTTTTTGGAAAAATATTCTGCTCAAAAAAAAAAATACAAAAGTAAAATTTTTTTATAAAATCTTTAAACTTAAAAATTTTCTTCTAAGAATATTAAGACAAAAAATTTTCTTTAAAACATTAATTTTGTTTTCTAGATTAAAGGAAAATTTAATTTTCTATAAAATGTTCTTTTTTAATATTAAACTAGAGAAGAAGGTATAGTCGGTGAAGCCCGAGCATATGATACCCTACATCATTGCCTATGTGTATCAAAATTCGGGAAGGAGCCAATTATGGACCTATACTTGTTTTTAGTGGAAAATAAAAACATACTGTTGCAGAATATTACGTCTATAATAAGTTTCACTTGTATTTATGCACTTTTTGGTGATTCCCAAAATTGGATCTTATATTGAAGCTATGGTCAATTATGGACCGATCGTCATGAAATTTTGCACTGTTACTTATACTTATACAGATATTATATGTGTCGAATATTAAATTAATATTAACATTTTTATGGGATTTATGCAAGTTAAAGTGATTTTCGAAAGAGATTTTATATGGGAGCTATGGTCAATTATGGACTAATCTTCATGAAATTTGACACATAGATTTAAGCTTACATAAAACTTATTTATGTTAAATTTCATTAAAATATTTAAA
>MINK01174482.1:0-21940 GCA_001735545.1 Phormia regina
AACAATTAGAAACTTGTTCTTCTCCAAAAAAAAAAAAAGAGTGAAAAATACCTCAGCTGTCATTGCGAAATTTTAATACAATTTAAAAAAACTTTGTACTTAAATGAAGAAGATAAATAGATTTCCATTTTCCCACTCCGAAATATCCAAAATTTCAATTCGGGGAAGGCTTTCTTTAAAAATTGATTTAGTTCATTGTGTCACCGTGTCGTTATAAGGGGCTTCCGAGAGAATTCTTTCTGAGTGCATAATTTAAATATAGAGTTAAAAATTTAAAATAATTTTATGTCGAATTGAGAACATAATAAAAAAATAAATTAAGACTTCTTTTGAAAACATTTAAAAATGATAAAGTTCAGAACAAAATAATAAATATTGCCACCTTTTTAGAAAAGAACCCAAAAAATTTAAATTTGTTTTGAATTTCCAACTTCAGATTAATATAACTTTTCAACTGTTTCTTATAATTATAATATGATTCTTGCAGCAATATTATTTAGAACTCTGTGGAGAATCTGGTAAATATTTTAGAAAAAAATGTAGGGGAAATATTAAGCCCGCCAAGTTAAAAAAAAACTAAGCGCATTTTTTGTAGAGATTTATAACGACTATCTATATGTAAAATGTCTTCTCTGTCATATCATAAATTAAATTTTCCCACTTCTCCCCTGACCTCTTAAGGACCTATACTCCTCCAAATCAACTCGAAAACACCTCAGCTCTTATCATGTGAAATTTTATTTATTTGAATCGATGTCGAAAAGTACACTTTTTTCAAAATTCAAATTTTATATAACTTTTGATTCCGTAAAGATTTGTAAAAATCTTTGTTTCCATAATTTTGTTATTTGTTAATAAAATAAAAAATATTTTCAAAAAATCGGGAACCGCTACAGCGAAAAATCTTAATTAAGGTTAACTAAACTAAAAAAATGTGATAAGATATACACACTACGATCTTCTTGTAGTGGAATCAAACGCAAACGACTGCTCAGATCAAATTAAAATATATTGAAGAGCTGTAGAAGAGGACACATTCATTCAGTAAAATCACATTCTGACAAGGTAAGCTACAGGGTATCAAAATTAAATATCTCGAATATGTTAAAGTTTAAAAAAATAATTACTTGTAAAATTGTTAACAACTAATTTTTGGCAACTTTTCAAATATAAGCCAAAAACCAAAAGAGATGACCCACTGAGAACCAAAAAATATCTTCAGATCTAGCAGGAAAACCTCTACTGCTAGCAGGAAAACCTCTACTAAAACTACTTGAAAATTACAAAAAGTCGATTTAGTGCTTAACTAAATTGACTTTTAGTGTGTCCTATGTTTTCAGCGGAATATCGAAACGATAAAAAATTTTATTTATTTATTTATATTTGTGCAATATTTAAAATTTACAAAATCACCTTTAGACGTCTGTTGGCCCAGTTCGTGTAGCATCGAATTTCCTTTCCATTTGTTAAAAATACTTAAGTGTTTTTAAAAGTCTGCCAATTAAACTGCAATGTTTCTTGAGTTTGGCACGAGTCTTAATTAAACAATTCCATCAATTAATAATCTTCAAACTTCCTCAGCTTGCAGGGACACCAGATTTCAATTTTAAATTATACTAAATAGATAAAGCATAATTCCTAGAAACTCTCATAAAAATTCAAAGGTTTTCTAAAAGTGCTCTACTTTTTGTACGATACTCATGAAAAAGCCCTGATTAAGAAAGCCTATACTGATTAAGAAAGCCTATTGATAGTACGATCTCAATTGAGGTAGTTGTAAAAGTGGACTACATGGAAAACGTTCTATTGCCAAGATATACTGAAATACGGGAGAGAAAAACTCTACTGCATGATACCCTACATCATTGAGTATGCACAACAAAATTTGAGGTAAGGTCTATGGCTAATTGTAGAGCGATAGATATACATCAAATAGTATGCATATTTTTATAAAACATACATTAAAATGTATTATATTATGTTGACAATGACATTTATATGGGCTTCTGTACTTTAAGATGATTCCCGAATGTGGGCCTTATATGAGATCTATGATAAATTGTGGACCAATTGTGGACCGCTTCTGTTGGTATCGAGGGTAGTGGGTTCGGCACTACGATCTCGGATGATATGTTCGGCACCGTAAATTTGGTCATCGGTTTTGACACAGCGAATTATTGACTTTCTTGGCACTGCAATTTCAGTTGCTAGTTTTGAAACAGAAAAAAAACCTTACTCAATTGTCAAAAAACCTAAATCTTTGTATGTGTTAGTAAAATTTTCTACAGAACAAATTAATACGTGTTTTTGAGTGAATGAGAAAAGTTGGACTTCTAATAGTTTTCTATGGTTTCGGCACCGTGACTTCGGTCATCGGTTTTGGCACAGCGAATTGTATCGTTTAGATTATGTCTGAAGTTTTTAATTTAACTTTAAGAAACTATTATTAAACCTATATTAGTAAAATATACATATATAAGTATCATGAACAATCCTGCTTGCTGCATACTACCCGATGGAATATTTGATTCCGAATCTACCAGTATAAGAATCCGAATTACCTGTGAAGTAACCGACTAAATTCCTATTTATCATCACAAAAATATTATTTTTGACTTTCCGATATCTAAATATTGAATTATTGAATAAATATACATTTACATTAACCTCCAGATGGGGTAAAACAATGCTGCTCTCACTTAAGGTTCGTGGATCCCTTAAGTCGATTCTGGACATAACTGAACTTCCTCAGCCGACGATAAAACCACTTTACACATTTATAGTTGTTAAACCCTCATTTTGGTATGATATTTGTATGGTTTAAAGGTGAAATAATGCCCTCTTTGTAAGCATTACCAATTGGGTTAATAATTGACCTAATAAAAGGTCGTGTTATCTTTAATATTGTGACCTGTAGATTGATTTATATGGCATGCATATGGTCAAATGGACGGACATCGTTATGTAGAAAATATATTTATTCAAAGTGTTTAGCTTCTGCGGAGGTCTGCTGTGTTCCTTCTTTTCAAACGGTTGCTGACATTGCAAATGGTTTTGGGTGTACTTTAAGCTCCTCAAATATGATTCTGCAGGTTTTGCTATTTCATTTGTGACAAGAGAAACATTTTTCACATACCAGGGTGGTACTATTATCATTTGTAGTATTTTATTTTGGAGTCTTTGAATATTTTTAATATATAAAACAGAGACTGTGCCCCATACTTGCATACCATCGATTTATTTTAAAGATCCTTTTAGATATATAAAAATATTGATATTTTTATGGAACTGTTTTTGAGTGAAACATAATGATCAACATATTAAATTAGAGAGAACCATTGCCATTCTCTCAGAATTTAAACTTGAACTTCAATAAATAATTTCCAACATTTTAAGAATCTCTGATTTTCTCTATATCTTCATTGTAGTTAACAACCAGTCCTTTGAATTTCTTTCCTTAAACGAAAATCATACTTAGCAATTGTAATGATGTCACACGCACATTATAAACATACAAATATGTACAAACAATTGTCGTTGCAACAAGAAGAACTTTTGCAATGCAACAAGCACTTGAACGCACAAAGAAATTTCAAAATAAAAAAAAAGCAAAAACAAAAACAACTATAAAAAACGGCACATTTTATACGTTTTATAGGTCGAACATTTGGACGGATCTAGATGTATGACCACAAAACTGTAAGAATTGTAAAATTTTAGTAAAAGAAAAAATAAATAAAAAAATAAAAATATATGTAAGTAAATACAAATAAGCAAAAAAGAACAGAAATAATGCAACAAAGAACGTCTTTGCAAATAAATGCAGCTTAAAATAAGTCACATTAAAATGTTTATTATATTTTTTTGTTCTTCCATGTTATGTGTTAAAATTAATTCTTATTTTTTTCTTGCTTCGGTTTATGTCAATAAATTAGTTCATTAGTAAATACAAGAATAAACATTCAACATACAACATATTTGTTGTATTTTGTTTTTGTTCTTGTTGTATATATATATTTTTCTGTTATTAACACTCAAAGTTTTATTTTAACTAAAAGAAAACAAAGGCGGTTTAGTTGATCCTTATTAAACAAAAAGAAAAAAAATAAATTTACATAATCAAAGTCTATCGGACAATTTCTTTGACGATACTTACCATATACATACATACATTCATACTTATATATGTATATGATTACAATAAATAATATTATTTCTTTAGACCGACTTTGTTTATTTTTACATTATAAATAAAAAATGGAAATAATTAAAATTAAAAATATGCTGTGAAATTAAAAAGTATAGAGATGACAAAATTTAGTGTACAGACAGAAAAAAAATATAGTAAAAAGCTTCGATTAATTGTATTTTGAAAAAACGAAAAATTAAGATTTGAAGCGTTTTTTTGGAAATGTTATTATTTAAATTGAAATGGAATTTAAGCGAACAAAGATATCTTATTGACATTTTTATATAATACAACTCTCACTCTCAATCCGGTGAAATCGTCTTAAAACAAAAATTGAAAACATCATTCTGTTGTTATAAAAAGAGTCCTGGAGAAAATATGGATATGCAAAGATCTTTAACACAATTAATTTTATGCTGATCCTAGCTTTGCAATTTCAGAAGTAAACAGAAAAACTTTCAAAAATTACTAAGTTTGGATTGGACTTATGGGCACTAAAGTGCCTTACGAAAAAAGTTGCAAATGTACCCCTCTAGAAATGAAGATTAGTATGTTCTTATATCTTTAAATTTACGTGAGCTGGACCATTTTCAAATCACGTATTTTTTCATATCATTATCAAAATTTAAGTTATATGAAAATTAACTTCAAATTATAAAAGAGGCTTACTATGACTAAGAATATTCATTTAAATTATTATTATGTTTTTTTTCATTCGCAAAATATTTAGATTTTACTTAAACTTGTTATCATATTTTCTTTGATCAAACTTGTAATTTTATATATTTTGGACTTTTTTTAAATATATTAGGTTTTAATGTACCATAGGAATGGTCTATCCTCTATTGAAGATAACACGTAATTAACCTATTAAGAGCTAGAGAAACAATTTTATACATTTAGTTCATAAACGGTTATATTTGTAATTTTTGCAAATATAATTTTTGCAATAATAATCGAGTAAAACAAAGTTTTTGAAATTTAGCTGCTAATTTGCACGAATTTAAAGCTTTTTTGATCAATTTACGTTTTCGGGGACATTTATATCCCTAAATAACCATTTATTTGCCATTAAAATCAACTTAAATCATTATGAACTGAAAATCTCAAAATTTTATTTGTGCAACTAAAGAGTTAAATGAATGCACATATCAAAAGTATTTAATGAGAGCTTTCCAATGATACCCTAAAATATTCAAACTTTAATTAAATACTATTTAAAATAACATCGTTGAAAATTTTACTAAAATTTGAATTTCGCTTAATATGTCGTGGACGTCGTTTTTCTATCATATATTGCATATTTTTTGACAAAAAGTTTAAAATTGATCGAAAATCATATATTTGGAGATATTTTAAAAATGGTCCAGATCACGTAAATTAAATAATTAAACCGAATTATTTCGTGAATTACCTTAAAACATATCAAATTTCATTTTTAGAGAGGTGCATTTGTAACTTTTTTTGTCCCCATACAAATCAAGGCACTGTAATATACAATTTATTTACACCGAGTTTTAAACTTCTATTCGACAGAATATTCATATGGGGACTAGTTGAATTAGTGAACTGATCATAACCAATTTCAGTAGACTTCGTTTTTGTGTCAAAATTATTATTTTCCTTTGTTCAAAAGGTTTACATGGACAACCAGCCAGCTGGACAGACGGACGAACATCGTTAAATCGACTCAAAAAATGATTCTGAATCAAACGGTGTACTTTAAGAATGAGATCCGATAATATTTTCTGTGCCTTATAAAACTACGAAAACTATAAGAGATAAATAGCACATCCAAGCAGGTATTTTTCAAGACTTTTAGGACCCACTATAATATAGAAAAAATATTAGAAATGAAACATAAGAATTCTTTAAATAAAAAAAATAAAAATAAAATTAATCACCAAATATGTTAGTAAATAATTCATTCAATTAAAAACTAGTTTAAATTACTTAAAATTTGTAAAAAATGAAAAACAGACGAAAATTACCAATTAAAAAATTAATTAAAACTATTAAGTGGATGATCGAATGAACTAAAAATTTAAATGACAAAATAAAATAATAAATGATATGAAATGAAATGATAAATAATATTAAATTTTAATGTAAAATTAAACAACTGTGTTAATTGAAAAATATATGTCAATAATTTTTTCTATAATATAAAATTTAAATAAAAATATTAAAATACTGATATCATCTTTCCCTGAATTAAGCGTCATATTTGACTCTTTTTTACACTCATATGTAATATATTAAAATATTTACAAAATTTGATGGATCATTAATCAAACTAAGTGTCAATAAAAATAATTTTTTTTTATTTTTTTTTTTTTTAATGAAAAAAATAAAAAAATTTTATAAAACTTAAAAAGCTTTCCCAAGTCATAAGTCATTAACATTCATAACGTTATTAAATGTTTAAAAAATGTCTTCTTATATTTTTTCCAAAAATAAACTCTCAAATATATTGTACTCATAATATAAAATTTAAATTATTATTTAAATGTAAAGTGAATTAAAGTTATGCATAGTTGATGTTACTTAAATTTCTCATTTAAACTTTAGTAATAGATTACATAATTAAAGTTTTTCTATGGAATTTTTTTTTCTTTTTTACTTATACGTTTATGTTAAAAATTCTTTGAAAATGTAAGTTTTATTTTAAATTTCCCAGAAAAATTTAATGGAATTAAAATTTATAGTAAAAGCTATTTTTTGAAAAAACTGAAAATAATAAAAATATAAAATGAATGATAAAAATTATATTACGTTTTTTATAATAAAAAAAAAACATATGTATGTACACAGAAAAAAATCAGCAATTAAGAATTATAAGTTAAAGTAATACATTCAATTAAAAACTTGTTTAAATTTTTAACTCTCACTAATATGATAATATTAATAACCTAAAACTGTAGAAAATGAAAAGTAGGAAAAAATATATTTCCAATTTATAAATTAATTACATCAATCAAGTAGATTATTGAATTAATTAAAAATGTGTATGGGAAATAAATTCATTTTCAAATTTATTTTCTATTTGTTCTTGAATATATTTATTACATTTTGATAAAAATTTTAATAACTTTGTTAATAGAAAAAATGTCAAAATAATTTTTTCTTTGTATGTAAAAAAATGAAATAAACGGTAAAAGTTTTTAACCAAAATTTGTCACCGAATTATTTTACAGATTTTCATTCATATACATAATTCTTAATAAATAAATCATAAATACAAAAATCAACTTCCTAGTAAAATGTTTTACAAATATTAAATTTCATACATAATATTTTACTTAAATATTTCCGAAAATTTCATTTTATAAACTTAATTCTGCAGAAAGTTCATTGAGAAGTTTTTCTACAAAAAAAAAAAATATTTTAATTATTCAACAAAATTCATAGCTGCTGACTTTTTAACATTTTTGGTGGGAAATGATTAATTGTCTTTTATAATATTCTTATTTTTAACGAGCGCTAATGCAATGAATGAAATAAATAAAAAATGTTAACAAAAAAATAATAAAAGAACATAATTTAGTCATAATAATAGTGCACTAAATACTAAATACATTAACTTTTATATTAACATATGGACAAGATTATATGTGTGAAATAAAAATGTTCACAATTGATATTAAAAAATAAAAAGAACAAAAATCCTAATTTTTAGTATTTCCATAATATCTGTTATAGTTTTTACCATAACATATAATTTTATTTAATTATTATTCTTTATGAAATATAAATTTAATAATTAGCTTCCTGGTAACATGAGCAACAAGTGAAAACTTTATAATATTTTATTTAATATATTTCTAACAATTCATTTTACTAAATTAATTAATTAATTAATTTTGTTGAAAATTCTTTTAATACATTTTGTGCTAAAATATTTGTTTTGAATATAATATTTCAAGGAATTTGTATCTATTGGTACTAAACATTTTGTTGGATATAATGAATTGTCATTTATAATATTTTTTTTAAGTTTTATTTAAATTAAACTATAACTTAATTATTATGGGAAATATTTTATAACAATCTAAAATTAAGTATAATTAAGTTCAAAAATGCATATTTATATGGAATGCCCCATACATAACATATACTGTAATTATTATATATTTAACCCTTTCGTGTGGTTGTATTTGTGGCCCAATTTTATGTAGTATTTTATTTTTGCAACGCCAAATAGTTTTTCGTCATTTTTTTTTTTTTTTCTTTTTTGAGGTCATAAGGCACAGTGGGTCTTAACGCTAATTTTAGTTGTAAATCTATATCTCCTAAACTACTGTTGGAATGGAACTAAAATGTATGGAAATAAAAATATTTTAAATTGTACTAAATTTTTAAAGTTACAATTATACGGAGAAAACAGATTTATTGTTGGCAACCGTATTTTTAGGCCAATTCGAATTTGGTCGGTCCACGATACTATATAAAAAATTCGTTTATACAAATCGAATAATTTTTTTATTTCCCACAATATAAATATGATAGAGATCTGCAAAATTCGGTTGGAAGAAACTGAAAAATATCAGTGAGTAGCTACTGAAAAAATAACAACATAAAAATTCGGTTCCCTCAACCAACTTCATTCCACTGAAAATATGTAACAGTTCCATTTTAATTTTAACATGCGTATATTTTTTTAATTTTTAATATATTAATACATTCAATACATACATACACTCGTTTACAATACACATATAAACACCATATATTACATTACATTTTTTACATTCATCCCTGCCAACATTTTCTAATCCAAAAATTGAACTAAAGAGTAGAGACAATGGAGCACGTTCTCTGTCATTGCGTAGGATTTCAGCGGCGTAGGCTGAAATAGTTTAGAAGCCATACACAGATGAGGTTACAAAGCAATGGGCCTTACTAATCTCAATAGGGTTTGTAATGGGGGATAAGATGGCTTAGCGCAATCCAAGGCTAATTGCTAGGGTTTAGGTTCACTTCCCTCTTCTTCTTCTTCTTTATTAAGATACCTCAAGTTGTTAGAATATAGCAGAATATGATATCATTTTCTTATCCAAGAAGTGTCACTGTTCGGGAAGAAGTGTGCAAGCAGTTCTATATACTATTTTTATTATACTATTAAGTGTTTTATTTGGATGTCCAATTAGATCATTTTTTAGTGATGAAATTAATTTTAATTTTAAACTTCGTACATAAAAAAATAAGACGTCAACTAAATATCAACATTTTCTTCACATTTTTCGAAAATCGAATTTATCCACAAAAATATCATATTGAAAGCACTAATGGGAGACATTTTTTGTAAACATTATAAATATCCCAGAAAACAAAAATCATTAGTCGTAACGCCAAAGTACAACAAGTACCAGCTATTTTCAAAGGTTCTGGAAGTAGTTGTAGAACTAATGCAATTTTTCCTGGGGTGTTAATATTTCTTTCTTTGTTTTTGTAGCTTTAGAAAAATGTTAAAAATAATTATTTTTTTTTATTATCATTGTCTTACGTTTGTAATTATTGAATTACTTTATATTTTGTAATTCTAAACAAATAATATTGATGATGCTAACTGGAAATACGATAATATATAGATTTGGTAATCAAAACTAAGATTGAAAATACTAAAAAATCAGTTCGGTTGTGTCAGCCGAATTTTATAAATATATTTTAATCACTTGCAATTGATTGTAATAACTAACTTCGAAGTTTTGATAACTGTAATTCCGAAATAATTATTATTTTATAATTAATAATGTAAACAATCCATTGTCCGAAATAATGTTTAATTAATATTGTAATATAATGTTATATTCTATCAAATAATAATATTAGCAACCATCTTGCAACTATTCTTTTTACTGTGTGTATGATTTTTTTTTTATTTTTTACATACTCAATATTAGTAATTTTTAACACTCTGTGTCTTATCCCAAACTATCTCAGTATGACTAAAATCTTAAATCCTCTTTTCAACTCTTCCATATATATTTCAATTCGTTTCCTACTGCTGGAAGATAAAGTTTTATTACCTAAAAATTTGCTATTGGTCCCACAGTGCAATGATGTGTTGCTTGGCATGCATTATTTTCAGCTCCACATTGTATAATAATTCTAGTACATCTGTATGTATGCATTTATGTGTATCCGTTTTTATCGAGATTTTAAGTACATGCACACTTATATATGCAGTTAGTAAATATACTTACATACAGATTTACTTATATGTAAGTACTTATATATACATATATTACACAAGTTTGTACTCCTTTTTTCATACTCTACTTACTGGCATAAATAATACTTAAAACATTTTTGTATATTTAAATAGTTTTTTCTTTTTTTTTAATTTGTTTTTCTGTTCTCTAACCATTGTTTTACTGCCACTCTTCTTAGCAATTCATTTAAAGCAGAAAATATAAAGTTTATTGCAATTTTTTTTTTTTTTTTGCTGACCACTGCAGAAGCATAATTTTTGGGCAGAACTTTTAAGGAATTAATTAATAAGATTTAAACAATTTACTTAAATCATAAATTCATATAAATAAAAATCGTATAGTAATAAATATTTACCAGCTAAAGTTTATGTTTTTTAATCTATAAAAGGTTAAGTGGACCGATTATGGTCAATAGGCTAGGTTCTTACTAAATGAAGGAATAAATAAAAAAATACTAAAAATAGATATTATCAGGAATATAAAATCTTGCTAACTAACTAATTAATTTCTTTTTTTTTTGCTGAAAAATATAATTTTAGTATTTTAATAACATTAAAGATAATTCTTACTACAACACGTTTACTGATTTATATCTCAGAAATCAATTGATTCATCAAGACAAAAATATATGTAAGACCATATATTGAAATACAAGCAATACAATATAATCCATATTTTATTAGTTTTGGAGCATTAAAAAACTATATTATGATATTAATAATATGTCTATACGAATATAGCGATAAATCTCGATTTGTAATATTGTTGTGTTGTATATCTCAATAACCCTGACTCATAATGTTTATATAAATATAAAAATCCAAATAAAATGATTTTGGAAGTAGTTGTAGAACTAATATCTTTTTCCTGGGGAATTTCATATTATTTACTTTACTTTATTTTCACTTTTTTTTATAATTTTTTGAAAAAAAAAAATAATAATAATAAAAATAATAATTTTTAACTGTTAAACACAGACAATATATAATTATATATTTTTTTTAATAAATTCAATCAAGTTGGTCTCAAGATTAAAGGATTAATTAATTAATCGTTATTCTTTATTCTTTATTTATTTAAATAATCAAAGCCCTAGAGGGCCAAGTGATTACAGAATGTATTACATAGAAGAATTAACCAATACCATATGTTATATAAATTTTATATTTTAAAAAAAACAGAAATGTGTTAGAAATAAAAAATTACATAATAATTCATACATTAATAATTTATATGATGTATATAAAATTCTATCAGCAACATAATTATAAACAAATTAGAGATTATCTAGACTATCTTCCGAAACATTTGCAATACATTTGAAATTTTTTTTCATTATAAGGTATAATACTATTCAATACCTAATTATACGCGCTTGAAGTGACCTCTGCATTATCAGGGTATTAGACTGGACGTTCTACATGGTTAAAAAAGTTTCTGTAATTTAAAAGTTGATCACTATAATTCCAATGTATAATATATAATTTAATCTTAAGTCTTATATTATATCTTTGATTTGATGATATATATTCACTTAAGCGAACTTTTATTAGAATATTGAAGCAGATAACTTCATTTTATTTTTTTATGGTGATCACAACCATTTTATTTTAATTTAAATTACAACTTAATTACCAAAAATATGAACGCACAACAAATTAATTAAATTACTCCCACCATAAACATTTAACAATTGATTGAAAAATTAGTTGACGGAACACAATTTATCTTGTTATTTAAAATATTTAAGATTCTTTATACTAACACAGTTAATCATATTATGGTTTCATAGCTAAAACACATTGGTCATTGTAATAAACGTCAATACGCGTTGTGGTATTATTACCACAACAATGTTATTTTTCAAAAAAGAGTCGGAAACATATTACTTTTATGTTTATGTAACTATTTTAATATATTATAAATAAATATTTTAACCATAATATATTAAATTTGTATATTCCTATCATAATAGTTAAAAAAATATAATTAATTTGTTTCAATATTTAAATATATTTTGTTTTAAATATACATAATTTATACATATTTTTTTTTTTTTTTTTTTGTTTTTTTAATTATTCTCCAATTAAATCTTTTAATAAATATTTATAGTGCAAAAGTAATACTTAATTATTATTTTTATAACTATTAAATTAATATGATCATAAAGCCAATATTTTATATTTTAACTGTTACATATCATAGTTAAATATATTACAATTTATTTTTGTTAATAAGTGTATTTTATTTCAAATATTCCTTCTCAGCTAAAATAAGCAGAAGTAATTTTTAAGGAAGTTTATTTTCACTACTTCCAAAATATCAATAGATATATATTTTTGCGATCTTAAAAAGTAATAAAGGCAACATCCAAAGATATAATTAAAAATGTATTCAGCAGGTCTTTTTTTAAATATTTTTTACGAAAAATTAATTCTATTAAAAAATTTATTAGTTTATATATGAAATTTATTTAATTTTCCTTTAGCGATAAAATGAAATTTAAATAGAATATCTTCCTATAACAAGTCTACGTTAAATTCATTGGAAATAATCCGAACTTACACTACTTCTGGATCACAAGTTCAGGATCTTATTGACTTTTTTGGATGTTCTTTTTTTTGCTCGGTTTTACCATCACAGTATTTGTCTTTAAGCTATGTTTTTATTTTTCAATTATATTTTCTTTTTCCTTATTAAAAAAGAAAACAACTACATTATAATTCTCATTTAGTTTAAATATGAGCAGACAGCAGATTTCGTTATGATTGTTGAAATTCAAACTATATTATATATTTTTCACTATTTAATGATTAAATAATTTAGTTTATAAAAACTTGAAGCATATTATGAGAAATTGTTATATAATACACTAGACAATATCGAATTGTAGTTTAATGCGATAGGATCATAATATGAAAAAAATTTATTATAATTTTATAAAATCGAATCATAATTTATAACACAATTGAGAGCTCAGTGAATACTGTCAAGCTAAACGTTTTTATAGAATCTTAACTAATTATTGTGTGGGCGGTAAAATAGGCCATGCCCGTTTTTAAAGTATTTATATTATATTGATATCTGAATAATCTGTAAAAAAAATTGGTTTTTGATATGCTTTTTTAAGAGATATCAGCAAAAGGTTAATTAAATTTATAACGGACACCATGTGTTTTTGGTATTTGGACCATTTGATATTCGTTTATTAAACTATTGTGACCAAACTTTATAAAAGGTAAATATTTCAACAAACGGACAGACAGACATAATTAAATCGACGCAAAAACTTACCAGGACCCACATTATGGAGTCTTATACAATATTACTTCCCTATTAACTGGATGGAATATTTTTAACTTAAAGTGATCGATATGAAATTGTTAAAACTATAACAGATTATTGGATCCATGTTTCTAATAACACTTAATCTGTTACTATTTAATGTTAGAAATAATCATATTTTTTTAGAATTTAATGAGGGTTCCAAGGCTTTGCTAATATGTTTCCAATTTTTCAGCAACTTTCTTCTCCCATTTGTACATGAAAACATTCTTTCAAATTCTGCCATAAACTTTGTACTTATATTTTATTTCTCATACAATGTTTTACAGTTAAATGTTGAACATTGTGGTTGGCTTGTAATATTTACTATGTTGACTTGGTAACAAAACTTTATCCAGTGTTTCATAATTTATGTAAACTATGTAGTTAGTGAGTGTTATTGTTGTTTTTCCTGATAAACGATCTAGAATATTTCCTATAAGTAATTTTTCTTTTTTAACATACTATTTAAGTTTTTGGCAGTTTACTGGATTATTGTATTTATTTCTGACTTCTTTTGTTTTGAAAAACAATAATAAAATGTTGCTACAATACTAGCAAATAGTGAAATATTGTATATTGTTACGACATGACTGGTAAAACAATTTGAAAAGTGTATTGGAAATTCAGGACAAACTGTTTTATATTTTGCAAAACTTCGTGCAAAGAATGTTGAAGACATTTGTAAGAAAATGTGTTATTTAATTTGTAAATGACAGTTAAAGTGTTAGTAATTAATATATATTTAGCAGATTTTCAAAAATACTTGTAATACAATTACAAAAAATAATACTAATTTTGTAACAAATAAATTTTTAAATTCAAAATTAGTTAAAGAAATCCTAAAAGTATGCAGTGTTTTTTTAGATAAATTCTTTTAAAGTATATCAGCCGTATTAAAAAAAAATAATAATGTATACTTGATAAAGGTTTACTAACTTTTTCTCATTTATTTATACGGCTGTGTATCTATATTTTATTAAATTATTAATTGAAATAATGTGAAATAATCCTAAAAGTATGCAAAATTTTCTTTCAAAATTACATTAATATTTTCTACCATGATAGGGCTTAATATTGGCTTGATTAAACATATTATGATTATAATGAAAAGAACCCTCAACATAAGGCCCATGATAATTATTGTTCTGTTGAATTCTATGATTATTTTGACAACCACCTGGTGTTGTAGGAGGTGTAGCAGCATCATCATCCACACTAACAGGAGGAGTAGAAGTCGAATATTTTTTAGGTGTCGTACGAGTTGAAGGTAAAGTGGTTGGTTCTGTTGTTGAATCTTTAGAAGTACCATCGGTACTAATACTAAAGTCATCTTCATCTACTGTCACAGGAGGTGTAGCAGTTGAGGGTGCAGGGGTAGTAGTGGTGGGGGTGGGAGTTGTAGTGGGTGTGGGTTGATTTGAGCAAACACCTGAAGAAACAATGACCCATTCTAAAAGGAAAATTAATTTTTAAGAATTATTTTAATAAATAATTATTTTTAGTAACTTACTTTTCCCGGTAACAATTTTTTCCACCTCCAATGCTAAAGCACTGGAAAATGTGCGGAATTCATTTTTGAATTTGGCACATACTTCAGGTTTGGGACATATACCACAGCTATAAAAACTCCAGCCTAAATTTTAATTAAAGTTTTAATTAAACAAAGAGATTAAATAATATCCTATGAACATACCTAAACCTTTAATAACTTCTTTATTAAACTCTGTTAAATTAAGAAAAGTTTTCCACACTCCATTAAGTATGCCACATACTGGACCATTATTACAAGGAGTAGCAGGCACGGGAGCCGCAGTAGTTGTGGTAATTACAGGTGCCGGAGTATGAGGACAAATACCAGTAAACAATCTAACCCAATCTAAGAAATAAAATAAATTTTATTAAAATTTTAATATTAAACAATCACTTTCAACTACTTTTTCCAGTTATTAAATTCTCCACCTCCAAAGCCACCATATTTGCAAAAGTTCTCAATTCATTTTTATAAATAGCACAAATGGGTTCAGCTGGTTCGGGTAGAGGTTTTTGTGGCTTAGGACAAACACCATAACCATGAAAATTCCAAGCTAAAATATCACCAACAAATCCTTAACATAATTTTTAAACATATTTAAAGAGAACCTAAATAAAACTTACCATGTCCTTGATTTATTTCATCTTTAAATTGATATATATTAGCAAATGTTTTCCACATACCATTATAGGTAGCACATACAGGTCCATTAACGCTGGGATGTTGTGGTTTAACAACATAATTATTATGATGATGATAAACTAAAGGTTTCGAATACGAGGGATAATTATATCCAGGCATATTGTAGCCCTCATTATTATAAACAGGATATTGCAGCATGTTGGCTGTAGAGACCACAACTACACTAAATAAAATTATAAACTTCATTTTACTTATGCAAAGGGTGGCTAACGAATTGTTAATGTTGTGTTTATTTTAGTGAAAGAGTCTATTTAAACAATTTAATTCATTAATGCACAAAACAAGAAATGTTTCTTTAACAAACTTTTCAAAGAAAGATGTACGTGCTCCATTGTATAGTTCCGCTGGAGAATGAAAGAAAGAAAAAAAGATTATGATTTAATGTTGGTAATCAATAAGTGAAATTGTTTTTAAAGTTCTTATCAAAGAATTGCAAAAAATACGTTTTTTATACTTTCTTTGGTGAATGATAGTTATTAGTCATTAAACATGAAAGAAAAAAAAAAAAAAATAACACGTGATGTTATCGATTATATCAGTTATGTAACAACTTATATGGTTTAACAGATTTTTAAAAGTTAGTTAATGATTTTGTTAAATAGTAATTATTGCCGGATAGTGACTAAATTGAAATAGATCATTAAATTGCATATATTTTTCCAATTACATTTAATAAAAAGATTTTAAATTTTGTGCTTAAATCAAGTAAATATAAAAGTTTAAACGACTCAAAAAGTGACTGAAGTCACTTTTTATTAAGGTGGATCTGAGATCAAAGTTTTTATATCCTACCATAAGTGGGGTATTATGTTTTGAGCAAATATTGTAATACAGAGTCCACTCAGAATCACTTTCTGAGTTGATTTAACCATATCCGGCCATTCGTGTAGTTGGCTGGATGGATAGCTGGCTGTCTTTGAAATTGGGCAGTTCGCAATTTTATATATAATTTGATAGAATTTGGTACGTATGATTTATTTTTCTGCACAGAGACGAAGCTTATTGAATTTAGTAATGATCGGTCCATTATTCCACCACGTCTCCATGAAAATGTTCTCCCGGAATAGAGTTTTAATGCTCACAAATATCTTAAAAATGGGAATGTTTTATGGAAATAAGTTTTATGTAGATCTAAATCCAAGTGCTAAATTTCGTGAAGATCGGTCCGAAAATCACTTAAACTTGCATAAATTTCATATATATGTTAGTATCAACTTCACAAATAAATTTTGTAAAAGCATAAATGACAGTGCAAAAATGTGTGAAGGTAGGTCAATTATAGACAATAGGTCCCATATAAGACCCAATTTCGGGAATCACTCAAAAGTGCATAAATGAACCTTAGCATTGACACTTACTACAAGTGTCACAGAAAAAAGTAAAAGTCGACTTTAATAATTACGAAGTTAATTTTTATTTGATTTTGCTTCAATCACCGAAATGATAATGTTAACCCATTAATAGCCACTGTTATATATATGTAACACGATAATGTCTAAATTTAAAACTATATTGTCAAAAAATTTAATAATATAAACTAAATTTTTCTAACGAGTTGTGTAATTCAATATTTCTCCTGCATCCTTAAATGTTTTTTCTTTCACTTTCTCTCCTGTTTTTGGACAATAAGTGATTTTGTAGAGTTCATTAATTGACAGCTGGCAAAAACTTGATTTTAATGGCAGAAGGATTGCAGAAGGATTTTTACGAAAAAAAAATATTTGTGTAAAAAAAGGAAACATATCAAATTTGTTTATTTAATTGTTTAAATAAATATAGGGCGTGTCCCATGAAGATTAGAAAGGTGAAACAAAAAGTGTTACATATACGTAACACCAGGCGCGGATCTAACCCAAGCTTTTGAAGTAGGAAAATATAATGATTTTCACAATTATTTCCCTAAATTTTAAGATTTAGTACACAATTTTCATTAAAATTTTTCATTTCGGGAAATTTCCTCCCCTTTTTCCCTCCCCGTGGATCCGCGCCTGCGTAACAGTAGGTCGTACCATTTGGCCTCTTCTAATTTCAATACGAAAAGAACTTAATAGCAAAATCATTTTAATTAATTATACTATTTTAGCATTTAACATGATATTTTGTTTAGAAAAGTAATTATAGCACCGTTATCTTTTATTATTAACTCACGCAGAGAAAATATGGTTCATTTGATCATAAGCTAAGAGCAACATACTACAATTGTAATATATGATTCCAGGTTACAATAACTATATTTGTACGTAATCATTATTATGATTCCATTTTATCCATTATTGTTATTCCATTTTATTAGTAAATTTTATAACATTTTTTTTTAAATATTGCCTAGTTCATCCAAAAATATTTGTAATTCAGTCAACAATATTCAAATTTTGATTGTGAGTAATCATTAAATGATTAAACAGAATTATAAACTTTGCTATCATAAACACGGTATTATTGAGATCAATAAAAAAACTGTTATATAATCATTGAATAGTTGTGTTGATCACGTTGTAACTATGTTTTTCTCTGCTTCCAGTTTGATCAATATTGTGGGTATTAATAAATAGGGGGCCTAAGGAAAAATTCGCGCTAGAATTGAATTGTCAACTTATTTAAAAAATAATTCTAAACCAATTAGAAAGTTTATTAATAAATTATTCAATTAATTATATTAATAAATTATTCAATTAAATTCCAATACAAAGTTAGTTAATAATTTTATTGAAAAAAAAATTGAAATATTTTTTTCTATGATAGGTTCATGATTGACCCGTTCCCTAATTTTGGTATACATAGGCAATTGTGAAGGGTAGCATATGCTCGGACTTGACCGACTATATCTTTTTCTCATTTTTAATCGAACTGATTATTAAAGAATTCGAAATTATATACTAAAATTATTATTTTTAGAGAAGAACTTCAAAAGCTAGGAACAAGAAGTAAAAATAAAAGAACATACTCCCAAAGAAAACTATGGGTTAAAAAATAAACTTCTGCCTGACCACTAAGTATTTCATTCCAATGATTTTCATGATTTTTTAGACCTTCTTCAGATTCTTTTTTTAATGGGATATGGTTAATTCATATAATACTTTATAATTATTTAGTGTCTCTTAAGATCCTTGAAATATTTCTTATTTTTGCAAATATTTCCATAATATTTTTAAGAAATATTAATTTGATTTATATGAATCATGATTAATTTGTGATTTGTGAAGTAAAGTAATTTGTAAATTGATTAAAGCGTTAAGGATAATAATTGAATAATATTAAATTCACATTTTTTGATAAATCTTTTTAGAAGACAATGATATTTAAGTATTTTACAATAAGTCTGTAATATTTCATTATTGCCAATTGCTCAAATCTGCTGCAATTTATTTTTCATCACAATCATATTATTTTTTATTTGTTTTTACTTTTGTATAGCGACAAAACAATAGAATTTGAATTAAAAATAAATAAAAAGAAATTCTTTATTTAATCATGAAATGTTTAAAATAATAAATATTTATTTCAATCTACTAATGTATAGTTATTTATTATTTTTCTCTCTTTACAGTTGCTGAACCCCATACATTTATCATTCTGGCCCAACCATTTATGTTCATACAACAACAACAACTTGAGTAGTACTTGAGGAAATACAATATAACAATAGAAACAACAAACAAAATAAACGTCACAATTATAGAAAATCTCAAAGGATAATATAAAAACATTCAGGCTACATATAAAACGAATGATAATATAAACAAACAACAACAAAAAACTAAATTAAGTTGATAAACAAAATAAAGCGGAGAAAAACTAAAATTTCAACAAAAGAAAAAAATAAAAGAATAAAAAAAACTGGATAGTAAAATAACAACAATAAACCAACTAATGTTGTTGTAATAAAAATAAATAGGAAAAAAAATACAAAAATAGAACATGATTAATAATGGAAAAAATAGTTATCGAAAACAAACTGATGAAATTTGCTGACATAGAACATTAGAAAGAGCGACAGATCGACCTACTCGAAGTAGATGGATAGATATCTGATTAATAATAAAAAATATATATAAATAAAAATAGAAAGTTATATTTATCAGCAGACACTAATCAGCATAATAATAAATCTTTAGAACAGACAACAGACATTGTTAAAGCTTCTAAACCTAAAAGAAAGAAAAAAATAAAAGAAAAAAATAATAAATCAGTTAAAACATTAAAGAAATTTATTAATCATAATGTTATAAATTAACAACAATAAGACGTTTAAACATATTTAAACTTAAAAACTTAAAAATTGTGTTCGTTCTTAAATAAGAGTAAAGTAAAACCCAAAAAAATACTGTAGAATATTATTAAGATGGATGACTCCATGAACATGTCCCTAGTGCCAAGGGAAGAATGTATGAATGCCATAATAAAGCCAGTAAATATGATTGATAATTCTACAGCAGTTAGTTTTCAAAAAAATCCAATTATTACCACAACATCATCAACGCCAACAAATGTCAATTCAAATACTCAACATTTAACAAATACATCATCATCACACATACATCAGCAACAACAGCAGCAGCAACAACAACAACAACAGCCACAACAACATAATCAGTTGCCTTTGCAACCAGTAAATTTTGTGGGGAATAATTTAAAGAATGGTACCTTAAGTTATGGGTAAGTTTTTTTTTTCTAAACATTATATTTTCCCTTTTTTCCAAAACCAGAAAAAGGAAATATGTTGCATATGTTTAAGGATTATAAATTATAACATACTTATAGGATGGGTTTACTACTTACTATTCGTTGGTGTATTAAAAACATATTTTTAAGTGGTTGGAGTGGTTTCTTTCTTTTCCATATGACTGCCTTAAGTTAATTAATAATATTTTTTGGGGGGTTTTTATAAAATTTATTTTCCCTCATAATTTTCTATACTCGAGAAATATTGTTTAGTCATGTGTTTTTAAGAAGTTTTTAAAGTATAAGTGGATTTTTTCGTAAGTAAATATGTTAGTATTTATTTAAAGGGTGTTAATAAAATTTTTCTTTTTTTTTTTAATTTGCGTGAGTATTAAAATGTTGTTAAACGGTTTTCATAACAAAAAAATTTTTAAAATTTTTATTATTAATAATTAATTTTTAGCACATGTTTAAGAGTGCATATCATAATTTCCATTGTTTTGTAACATGGAAATAATGATCAAAGCAAAACCAATTAAATTAGAAAATTTTATAAAAAAAAAAAATCCTTTATTTTCCTTACAAATTATATAAGTACTCTTTTATATAATTATCAACTAATTAAACGTTTTTAGAACTAAAAGTATCCTTTGTTCAAAACTGTTTAAAAATGTAAATTCGGTTAAAAATTGTTTGTAGTACAATTAAATATGTGATTTAAGACAATCTGCATAATAACAAGTATAGTGCTTTCTATGCGATTCTCATTATTTCAATGCACCTAAAGCATTAATAAGATCGATTGCTCGATCTGTATACAACCAAAGAAAGGCAAAGAAAAGGAGACATAAAAAATTTAATGTGTTTGTGCCAGTGTTTCCCAAAAATAATATGCTAAATGTAAAGTTTTAACTACATTGCATGAATGTGGCTCGTGAAAGCACCATTTTCGCTCTTATTTTCCAAAATACACCGTTGAATATATCGGGCACATCAACAATATATAGCGCAGAGCACACACAATTTCAATAAGTTTCAATCCCTATATTAAAATTCCGGTCCCGCCAAAAATGTTTAAAAACTAAAAAATGTTGTCATCAACACTGGGCTACCCTGTATATAACCATTGAAAAAATTGGGAATTGAAACAAATGGGACTTTGTTCACGTAAGATCGAATGAGATCAAATATTATAAACGCGCGAACAAAGTGTAGGAGATTGGCCTTAAGCCTTTTTTATGTTTTTGAACTTTGAACAACATTAATCATTATGAAATTAAACTCATGGTGACACAATTCTGTACTCTATTAGTT
>MINK01174483.1:0-17432 GCA_001735545.1 Phormia regina
GTGCCAATAAAACACAATTTCACTATTCATGACTTTCTTATCACTAAATAGATATCAAAAATGGAACATTTTTTGTAATAATCCGACTTTGCACTATTCCTGGATCCCGCGTTTAGGTTCTTACCTACTTCCCTGAAGATTATTTTTTACTGGGAGATTTTATTTAACAGAATGCGACATTGAAAGATTAAAATTTTATAAATTCTTGAACTTGTGGCAATATTATTTCCTTTGGATCCGGCAAGGATAAACACAGAAAATTAAAAAAGTTATATTAAAAATACTGATTTATTAAACTTGAATTCGAATAACATTTATAGTATTNNNATTACTAAAACAATTCGGTTAATCGAATAATTTGATATTAATCGGTTATTAACCGATAAATTTAAAACCTTGAATAATTATTTGTCAAATAAACCGAATAACCTGAATGCCCAATTAATTGGATACTCCATCTAATACTCTTGATGAATAGTCCATTGGCGATATTGACACTCAGGTGGTCTTCAAACTGTAGAGTATCAGAGACATTATGGACTCAATGGCCAGGTAATAATACTAGGACATAGTTAATCTTTAATTGATTTCCATTAAGGCTTCTTATAGGAAATTATACAGTTAGATTAGACATTTATCTGTGCATATGAGTCACCGAAGGAATAACTATTGCTGAAGCTGTTATGTGAATTTCCAGCACCATGAATAATGGACTCAATGGTCACTTAATAGGCCCAGGTCACTGTAGTTCATTGATATATTTCCGTTAAGGCTTCTTGTAGGCATAATCACTGTATGATTGGATGTATGTTGGATCATATAAACCTCCCAGGGAATAGCTTTAAGAAAAGATGCCTGCATGATACATAGGAAGAATCCATACAGCTTCTGTTACAAAAATGTAGTCTATAATTTCTCGGTCGTCAACTTAGCATCGATTTGGACTGTTTTAACATATCGCTAACAAACCTGGTAAAGTTTGTTAGAAATACGGGCTGATTTTAATATGAACAAATCTAATAGTATATCGTTGATATTAACGAGGATTATTAATTTATATATCATATGACTTTCCTCGGGTATCACGATGAGTCTTATGGTTTCCGAATGCACTTTCAAGTTGAAATATTTAATTACCCACCTGACCTATCAGATAATAGGTATTAAGTTCAAAAATATAAGAAGCATTTAGTCAATATTAAGTACAATTACCATTAACATGTATAACATACAGTTTAATTTCAATTTTAATTCAAAGAACTTAAAATGCCTAGAGTTTTAACAAATAACCTTGTGATATATCATGCAGAGTTACGATCATTCTTAAATATTTTCAATAATATTTTTATTGTTTATTTAAAATTTTTCTTCTACACGCTTTACTTTATATGCAAGTAAAATACAAACGCAAAAGCACAAAAATGTTATACACTTGTTGTATGTATATGTGTAAGTAAACTAACTTCCGTTTTATATATATTTTTTGTATTTGCACCGCATACTATTAAAGTCAACATGTTATAATGGCGTCAACAGTTTTTTTAATACTCTCTCGCTTTTGTTTTTTGAAGCCATACTCCCTGTGGGTAAAAACACTAGGAGTTGGAGGGAAGTTTTTCTTTTTTTATTTTCCATTTTCCATTTTCCTTTCATATATATGTACATATATGTATATAAGTAGATTTGTTTGTGTGGAAAAAATAAAGTAATATAAAAAAATATTTTGTTACACGGTTGTATGCAAATATTTTAACTAAAGTAATATTTACTTTAATATAGATTGTGGATTTCTAGTTGTTGGTGTTGGTTTTCTTTTTTTTCATATTCAAATTGTATTAAAAGTATTTTTTTATTATTTATTTTATAGTGAATGCAAGTATGTATGTGAATGTTTCACTATATGAGGTATAAAGTGATTGTTATAAAAATATAATATTTATCTAACTATCTGTATTACAAACTTTGTCTAACCAACTAACTATATGATGATTGTTTGTATGCTTGCTTGATTGTCTGTCAGTCTGTCGTAATGTTTGTCTGTCTGTCACAATTTCTATTTGTCTGTTGGTTTTGTTTTTATTTGTTGTTTTTTTGCACAAGTATTTGGTGTTTCATATTTGCATTTCATATTTATATTGTATGGTGTATTAGTGTTTTAGTAACATTTTTATATTTTATTTGTCTGCATATCTCAGTGTGTGTGTGTGTGTGTGTATATGTATTGGCATATAAAACAATTTGTTTGCCACTGCGCCAAAAATCAACCCGCATTATAAATATATATTTTTTTTTTAACAATTTTTTATATTTTTCTTGTGATATTTTATTCACAATTTTAATATTATTTTTACAACTTTATTATTTATATTTAAAATAAGGACTGTCAACAGGTAAATTTTGGGAGTATTTTATTTCAATTAATTTCAAAATTTTATAATAAAAATTGGTTATTTTTAAAATCTTGAATATTATGTGATCTCAAGAATGGTAATGGAGACCTTGTTCTTATATTGAATAAAGAGAAATTATTTATTTGAAAGTGTGATCACGAAATATTGTTTTTGTCATTTAATTATCTTTAAAGTAATTTGTCTCATCTAAGTCCTTAGTCCATTATGAATCTAATATAATGTTCTTTATGACATTGATGGAAATTATGTTTCATCCCTAGCTAATGCTGATGAACTTTTTTTATAATGATTATCATGTTGATGATTTTTATAATGATTATCATGACGATGACGATGATGATGACGTTTGGTATTTGCGGTAGTTGCCAGTGGTGTTTTATTTCTTTTCTGTATTAGTGTTTGGTTTAGTTTAGTTACTTTGATAGAATATGTATGATAATAGTGACATTCATTTGTTTTAAGTTGAGCTTATCACACAATTTATAAGCATGTGTATGTGTGAGCAAATGTTTGTATATGTATTGCATATTATGGTAAAAGTTAAAAGGATAAATATGCATATGTTTATAAGTATTTGTTTGGGTATTAAAAACAATACAGTAATAGAAAATTTTAATATGAAATTAGTATCAAAATAGAGGGGAATTATTGTGGCTAATGTGATCAAATATTTAAGTACATAAGAGTATTTTAAATAAAAAGGGGAGTTTTGAAAAATTTTAAATCATATAAAATTTAAACTAAAAATAATAATAAAATTAAAGTAAAAGTAATGTTCTTTAATAAATAACAAGGATTTTTATTTTTTTATTTGCTTTAATTTTTTTTTAATTTGTTTTAAAAATTTTCTTGAATTTTTTAAAGTTTTCAAACAACAAAATATTCTCCAAAATAAAATCAATAGAAATAAAGTTTATAACTTTCACTATAAATATTTCGATTTAACAGTTACCAGCTATCAAATAGTCACGAAATAAATTCCTTTTATCGTTTTTATCTCGAAAAAAAACTAACAGCTCAATATATTTAATAACAAATGCTCTCCTCACCTAAATCTTTGTTGGCCTAATTCAATTGTTGGTAGTATGAGAAAATGTATAAATGTAATCAAATAACACACACATTTTCAATTGAATGTGTGTATAGGTATTTAATTTTTTTGTCCTCAATTTTATTTTATTTTTTGTCAATATTTTATTTGATGTGAAAATTGTGTGTGTGTGTGTGTGTAAAGGGAGGAAAAAGTTTTTTTCTATTTCATATGTTTGTAAACTTGTTAACAATTGTCTAAATTGACTTTTGCTTAGGTTTTTCTATTTTTAATGTTTATATAGTTGGTGCTGAATATAGTTATGTAACATATTGACAATTGCTATATTAGAACGCCTTGTAAATCTATCTATAGTTAACGCACAAATAAGTTTTTCCTTTCTATTCAAAGGGGCTCACAATGAATTACCACGAGATAATACACTGAACTACAAAGGTACATAAGTACAATGAAAAAGTTGATTGCTTCAATGGATTTATACACAAAATTTGAACCTATGTACAGTAGAGGAACACCCTCCAAACGATGTGTAAAAATTAGTCTGAGTATGAGAAAAATATTAAAAAATTTTAAATTGATCTTCAGTTCCCTTAGGTGTCACGAAATTTTAAGCCAATTATAGAAAAAATATTTTAAGAAATTTTCGAAAAAAAAAAAATTTTGGTACATAAATTGTCATTTTAGTACATCATGCTAAAAAAATCGATATTGATCTTAAAAAAATAGATAATTTTATAATTTTGTTGATATTTAATTTTCCTGATATCTTTAAAAAATTGTTCATCAAAATACTTTAAAAAGCCTTCTAGCGAACGAAAATCTCATCGCAAAAATTTTAAAATATTTTTTCCATAAACAGCATAAAATTGCGAATTTTTTGATACTCATTTCGATTAAAAACTTTAAACTTTTTTTTACCAAAATGTATGGAACCCATGAGTTTAAAATCGCTGGTAGAGAACTGAAGACCAATTTTATTATTATTATTTTTTTTAATATTTTCCCATGTTCAGCTAATTTTGCGCGTCGTTTGAGGGGTGTTTCTACATCGAAATCTTTAATAAAATAAATAATTTCAGTGAATAGTATATTGTTCTCAATGAACACGTTCTTTGTCCTAGTGAATAGTATATTAATTTCAATGAACACGATATTTATCCCAGTGTATAGTACATTAATTTTAATGAACTCATACCTTTTTCCAATGAAACTATACATTAAAAGCTACATTGGAAATAGTAATAATTTATTTATTTATTTGTTGAAACTAACATATGATGGCTCGATATTTTTGAAACAACTAAGATTATCATCATTTATCATATAGCCTTAAAAGGCAACATTTCAAAAAGGGGCAACTAAAATCCCAAAACGGTAAAACTGATTGCGGAACTAGAGCCAATTCTAAAAATTTCCTAAATCCTTTCACCACACTTTGAATTTTTTTTTTTTTTTTTGAAAAACAAAAAAAATATTTACATAAAAAATTTTTTAAAGTAAGAGGAAATGTTTTAGGCCCTAAATAAAATTTATTAAAATTACTTTTTTTTAGTGAAAAAAAAATTGTTTTGAAAATTTTAATTTAAATCTTTGAAAAACTAAGAGATATTAAATTTAAAAATTAAACATAACTCAAAAATTTATGAATTGAAGTTTATTTATAAAATATATGTATATAAAGTCATCAAAACTGCTGGGTGTTTTATGTACACAAAAAGTATCTATACATAGGTGTACATATGAGATGATTTGATGTTGATATCAACTATAATAAATAACCATGGGAAATATTATTTGTCTTTTTTTTTTAGATTTTAGATTAGTATAATAGCCAAGTTGGCAGGTGGAGTAATATTTATATTAAAAAGTTAATATGCATATAAATGTTACATTTAAACTAATTTTAATACTTTAAAAAGGGTAATCTAAAAAATTAAAAATTGCTGTTGAAGTATTTAATTGGAAAGAAGCGCAATTATAGATTTTATTACAAAGAAAAAAACTATTTTGATATTAATATAATATATTTTAAATTAATTTAAAAGGACACTTCTCCCTTTTAGAAAACATGCGTCACATATGGGTATTTCAAAATGAAAAGCCGCCCAGAAAGGGAGATTAAACAAATTTTTCAACTGATTTAAAAGTTTAAACAATTAAAACATTTGTATAATAAAATTTTTAAATTCTAAAATTAGACAAAAATGCATGAAGGATATATTCAGGAGTAGTCAGCTGCTACAAAGAATAAATATAAATTAAGAATATTTAAAGAACTAAATGATTTTTCAATTTATCAAAAAAATTATATAACGAAACATACTACGAGGCGCATCGGGTATTTCATAATTTAGTATATCAAATAAATTTTCTTTAAATATTTCGACACGTAAAAATATTTTTTTGTTGAAAATTGTGAATAATAAATTACTTTCTAATTTGAACTGTTCAAATTAAGATCAATTGTTTTTATTTTATTCAAGAAATATTTTAAATTATTTACAGTCAATAAAGTAAAATATCAAAATAAAATAACTTTTTTAATAGAATTTAATTTATGATCAAATAACATATTCTAAAAGCATATCCATTTTTTAATTATTTTTGAATTTCAATAGCAAAATTTTCAAAAGAATTTCCGATTGTTTAATGTATGAGCAATTTTTAAAAATTTTTAACCTGGCTGATACTGACTTAAATCCTTATATTTTATATTTTAAAAATTTTTTTACAGATCCAAGCTCAGAAAATCTGAAACTAATATAGTGCAAAATGTTAGTACAATAGGTTTCTAACAAGGATTGTTGTTTAAAGTTCAAGAATATAGAAAAACTGATAAATTTGTACTATTCTTAGACAATTTTTGTTTGTGCGTTTATACTTTTTGATCTTACTCTTTCATAAGAAACTAATTGGACTTTGTTCATAAATTCTGCACCATCTTTGTTGTTGTGCAGACTTTTAACAACTAATTACAGGGTATTAAAGTTTTGATGATAAAATTTTTTGGTTTTAAAAATGTTTCAGTGTTTTTGATGCGGTCTGTGCGCTTCTCAATTGAAAATAAAATACTTAGTCTCAAAATTTGGAAACAAGTGAGAAAATTGTTCAAAAAGTCATTTTCTTATGGAATTGCTTGAATTACTGCGTGAACTTAATTTTTCTTTGTCACCTTACATAACAAAATCGGAAGAGCATTAAACAAATATAAGATATATAGATATAAAAGTGGCGATATATATAATTTATTTGGATCATGAATTTAAATCAAATGGTGATAATTGAAAATGGTACACTTTTGTCAAAGCAATATTTCGCTAAGGCACAACGTGTGGACAGCATGAAATTAACTATAATTGTCATAGGTAATAGGTGTTTGTTATGCTTAATAAAAATTCGGAGGCGCATCAAAATATTTTGAGAGATAAACAATTAATTCTACATGCATTCGAGTCACTTTATATGTATGCAAAAGGATTTTAATGTGTCATAAAATAATAATAATAATCATAATAATAATAACAATAATTGTGTGAAGGCCTAAATTATATAACTTTTTTTTTTGATAATTGCCCATATACACATATTGTCTATGGCTTCATAAACGCCATTTCAACCGATACATGAAAGGACGGACGGACATGGTCCTATAGTCATCATCAACTTTTTCCCCTCCGATGAAAATTGTGGAAATTACATACGAAATAACAAACATATAGATGCCCTTTGCACCTGTGGTGAAGGATATATATAGAACTAGTTCAAAATGTGAGAACTTCGAACTATCATTGATTAAAAAAACTAATTCTAGAAACGTTCCATAGAATGGGTATGGGCTAATTAACTATTCCACAGAACTAGTTCTGGAGGTGAAAATTTCAAACAACGTCAAATAATAGTTTATGTGTTCTAGAATATCCTTTTTCCCGAGACTATATTGATTAAAATATATTTTACAATATATAAAAGTGGTGCCACAAATAGGAATTTTGTTAAAAAATGTATTTAGTAAAAAGAACTGAATATATGTCTAAATTAATTACAAAAATTTAATTAAAAAATTGAAGGATTTTAAACTTGGAAAAACAACTCAGTCTGGTGTAGAGGATATGATAAAATTTGAATATAGAACCCATATAAATTCGAAAAATTTATAACTTAAAAACTCATGACGAAATCATATTTTCTTTGGCCTTCCCTCAATGGGTTAAAAATGTGACGTAATGAAACAAAATCTGCAACATGATTTTCCAAATATTTTTTAGTGTTGACCTATGAATTAATATACATTAAGTTTTTTTATATATTTTTTAAATTTTTTAAATATTTTTTATTTACCTTATTTTCATGAAGACATTGACACCGTCGAACATAAGGCATTTGCCAGAAAAAGATTTTTGTATAATTTCACTCAGCCATATATTGATTATGACTTTAAATAGAGAATACATTCACATATACCAAAAATTCTAAACGATTTTCTAAAGCTTATAAATCCTACAAAATCCCTCAATAACAAAAATTAAATCGCTTTAATATAAATTTAAACTTAAGTCAAATATTTTCTTTAACAAAATATTACAAAATCATTTTGTTATTTACCACCACCAAAAGCAATATATGACATCCTTTTTTTTCACTGTCTATGCATAACAAAAAAATCTTTAATTCTATTGCAAATGCATTTAAATGAACGAAAATGAAAACAATTTCATATTATGCAAAAATATACACATAAAAAATACTAATAACACACACACACATACGTACATACAAAAGGCAATTTGCCAAAAGAAAAAAAAAAGTTATAAAGAGAAAAAAATAAATGTTTTTGTATCAACAATAATTCTAAATTTGATTAAAAATATGCAAATATTTACGTGTACATATGTATATGATTGTGTAATGTTATAGTTAAATGTTTAAATAAGTAAGAGAGTATGAATGCAGGATAATGATGGGGTTGCTTAATGCTAGAATTTAAATATATGTATACATATGGGCGTGTAATTTTTGTGTATAGCTGTGTTAGTAACACATTTAGTTAAATATGTGTGTGAGTAGAGAAAATTTACGATATAGACCTAACAAAAGTTATATAACCCAAGGGATTAATTTATTTAAATAAAAACATATAATTTCACAGTGTTAAACGATTTTTTTGTTGGATTTTTTTTTTATTTAGATTTTGTGGGAATATTTGTTTTCTCATTAAGTTTTTTGTGTTGGTTTTTTATAAAAAAATTGAGATATTTTTAGTTAGAAAGTAATTTAATTTATTATATATTTCCTGGTATGATTTCTATGAAATCATTCGATAACAGACATTTGAAAAAATAAGCAGCTGTGTTTTATATATTATGTGTATTAAATTTTTAGAATAATAATTTTAAAATTTTGTTTTCTAACCTTAAATTTACTTAAATATAAACAAAAATTCTTTAAATTTTACGCACAAATATTTGTGTTATATTATATGTATGTGTATGTGTTTGTTTTTATATTGATAAATAGAATGTATGATAATGATGACAGCAACAATATATTATATAAATTTTTAACATTAAAAAGCAACAGCTTCTCCAAAAACACATACACTTAAAAAAAAGTAAATACATGAGTTCTCAGACCCCACCAACAAAGAGAAACCCATAAAGGTTTCCTTTGACATCAATTGAGAAAAAAATTTATAAAAACAACAAGTAACAAATATTAAAATAAAAAAAGGAAACTCATTTTCCAACTACATAAACCTCCAACCACTAAAATTATACTCCAACATAAATACTCTTTAACTTTAGAGAAATAAATAACTAAATAAAAAATCTTCTTAAAAATGAAATTTTCCACAAAGTTTCACCCAGATAATAATTTTAACAGCCATATATATATATATATAGCAGCAGCAGGAACAATGACAACAACAATAGGATATGATATCGTTATAATATTTCTACGTGTCATTTCACATTTTAAAATTTATAAGTATGTATAACATATACAAATAGCTGTGTAAGTGTATATACATATATATGTGTTGACTATGTTCCTGTAAGAGGGTGTAACTTCTGTTTTGTGTGTGGTTGTATCTATCTATGGCTTTTTTCTAAAATTATTATAAAACTCATAAATAAGCTTCTCATAGTGTTAGAAATTGTTATAAATAAGAATATAAACATGTTTATTATTATGAAAAAAGAAAAGGTTTAGGTAGGTGTACAAAGTTTTGCTACATACACACATACATAAATATCAACTGTAATTTAAGTATTTATTCCAGGCAGACAAGTTGTGATAAATTTTAAAGACTTTTTTTGTGTTCTTGCAAATTTTATTTTGAGAAAAACCTCAATGATAACAAAATGACAAAATTGTACAATACGTAGACAACAAAAAGCAAAAACTAAAAATAGTTTTTATGTTGGTGTGAAAATATCTATTTGTATAACAATGATGATGTGAATATAAGCAAAAAAAACTAAACAAAAAAACTACTGGTCTTTTGTATATGTAGTTGTTTAGTAAAATCAAGAAAACAAAAATTGTAATAATCATAACAATAAAAGAATACTTACAGTGGGTCACAGTTAAAGAATATTTTATTTAAAATAAAAGTTTAAATTTAAGTTTATTTTAAAAAGGTAAAAGAAACATAACTTATTTATAAAATAAGGATAAGTAAAACTAATTTGAAACTTGAATCAAACTAATATGACCATTTTCACAATACGTCTTACTAGTTACACCATAGTCGACTTACATTTTTATGTGGCAAAACGTGGTTTTCATAAAGGAAAAAAAATAATTGGGAGTTAAACCTTCAATAAATTTATGTACATATATTTTATTAGGTGCTTTAGACAACTGAGCCACGTAAAACCCAAATTATTTTCATATTTACTAAAAACTATTAGGTAAAGATGCGAGTGGCAAATAAGGCTACAATGTAATGCATACAGTAAGTTGTTGCTTTTAAAATTGGAAGCGAAGTTTTTGCTGTGTCTTTGCCGTTACGACCAATGATTTTTGTTTGAAATTCTCATCTCCAGAACTAGTACTTTGGAAGTGTTAGCTAGCCAATACCTATTCTATGGAACGGTTCTACAACTAGGTCCTTCATTAATGAGTTTTGTTTGAAATCGTCACATTTAGAACCAGTGTATAGAAGCGTTAGGGAACGTTTTCAGAACCTGATTTGTTATTTTTATTCTAACAGGCTATTTCCTAAATCCCATTTTTAAATTCAATTGACATTTTTAAATACCTTTTTAATTTTTGAAATTTATGAAACTTTTTAAAGTTTTTTAAACAGTTCTATATAGTCATTGGGGAACTAATATTTTGTTCTCAGGAGTTACGTAGAAGTCATACAGAATTAGTTCTTAAGCACTAGTTCTTTTTAGATACACAAAAAGGTTTTATTCCATTAGTGTCAGAATTTGTAGTGATATCACTAGTTCTAAGGATGTTGTAAAAGAATCTGAAGTGGTTGTGATTACACCAGTTGTAAAACTAACGATTTTAGAACATGTTCTAAAATTTTCCCTGGAATAATATTTTTACTCACAAGTCCACGCAGCAAGAAAATTGTGAATTTGTTTTTCCCAATAGTTTGCAAACAAAATATCATACGATCATAGTTTTAAATTAATTCCTGAGACTTTTTCTAATTAGAAGTATAAATAATTAAAACTTTTTTCTTCCAAATTAAAATACATGCTCTGACCAAGCGCGGATTTTGCTCTAGCTTTTGTAGAGAGGGACTAGGTCTATAAAAAACATAAAATAATTTTCTTAAATATTTCCTTAAACTTTAAAATCTGTAGTAAAAAGATTTTTCATGAAGCATTTACATTTCAGGAAAGGAAATTTTCTTTCTTCCCTCTCCGCACTCTGATACATGGTCGTGGTATAATTTAAAAATTTCTTCAGATCATGATTTAAATTGAAATGGAATTGAATCAAACAAATTTTTCCCATTGAATTTTTTACATAATACAGGCGCGGATCCACGGGGAGGGAAAAAGGGAAATTTCACTCCCCAAAATGAATACGCTTAATGAAAAATCTGTACTAAATCATGAAATTTAAGGAAATAGTTAAAAATATAATTCAGTTTTCCTCCCCGCTTGAGCTGGATCCGCGCCTGACATAATATAACTAGACTTGTTCTAAAATTTAAAAAAAAGCCCACTTTTTTAAACCAAGAACCAACCTTAATATTTCCTTAGCCAAAAAGGAGGGTTGGCCTTCATATTTTGCAAAACGGCAAAACTATACCACATATATTTGAAAAAAATCCTTCTTGTTATTGAAGTCTTGGTTATAAGATTACTATACATGACAAAATTTTTGTTTATGCAAATGATGCGAAAGGAAAAATATCCTTCAATGTTTTCTCAACACTATCGAAGCTCCACCTTGTCCATTTGATCCATTTGTTTCTTAAGAATACAGAGAACTTCGGCGGTGTTCGTTTGAAGTATAAAAATACCATTAACTGTGAATATTACGAAAACAATTTTTTTATAAAATTATTTACCAAACTCTGATCACTTTTCACTATGATCATTATCATCACAAACATCGAAACTTTGATTTATTATCCAATAATTTTATTTCATTACTCAGTAGCAAAAAATAATAAAAAATTACATGGATAACTCCTTTTGAAATTAGGAAAATCGATTATTGCAACAAAAATACGTTTATTTGATATTTTTTAAAGGACTTTTTAAGATTTCAGAAAAAAGTGACAACATAGTTGAATAAATTTTGGTGAATTTAAAACATCGACAATCAAAATCTCTAACGGAGCATATTTTGATAGAAAAGATTTAAAAAAAAAAATAAAATTTCATATCTTTTAAAGGACTTTTCTAAATTACAGAAACGGATCAAAAAGAACTTTTCAGGACAGTAAAAAAAATGGACAATATGGGCGGAAGAAAGTTAATGGAACTTATAGACTAGATGGACTTTTAGCATAATCAATAGTAAGAATATATAATAGAAGTAGTTTTGATAGGAAAAAATTAAATTTAAAAAAAATCAAGAAGAAAAACAGACTTAAAACTTGGTCCAAAGGCTTGAGACAGCCGCGAATACTACTTTAAGAAACAAGAATGTCTTTTTCAAAAATAAATATCGTTTTATATATTTATCGCAAAGAAACCATCATACAAATATAAACTAAAGTTTTTTTATTAAATGGAAATGATTTGCATAACAAAGTTGAGGTTAACATAATATAGTAGATAAATAAACATTCAATAGTTATAAGCAAAATGTATTTAAGAAGCAAATAAATTAAAATTAAAAAAATTATACTCTAGTGTATTTCTTTCTAACACTACTTTCTAATATAGACAACAGTTGTGGAAATGTAAGGCTTTATTCTGAAAAAAAAAAAAATATTATAAAAATTTTTCAAAACGTCATAACAGTTCGAATTTTCCAAAAATTAAAATTTTTATATTTTGTCTATAAAGACAGATTTGTTACAAATTAAATGAAACTTATTTCATTAAAATTTATGCATAAGTTTAATCAATTTTAATTAAATATGTTTTGCTTTATTTGCAGTTAATTTAAATTTATGAACAAAAAATAAAAATTCTAATTTTTAGCATTTTAAAATGTTTTTAATTTTTTGAAAAATATTTTTTTTTCCTATTTTTTACAAAATTTAAATTTTTTTTAAAAAAGGGGCTTTATATCTCTATAACAGTTGACCGTATTAAAAAGCGATGTTACAAGGATCTGATGATTCTCAGATCCTTGTAACATCGCTTTTTAATTTTAATAAAATTTTTTGATATATTTTTGAACAAAATCTGACAAGTAGTTTTGGAGATACGCTTCAATATATAGAGCAACCTCCCTAATTTTACATATCACGATTTATTGCAAGAACTAGAAACCATTCCAAAAAAAAAGTAGATTAGGGGCTTAATACTTATGAACACCGTGTATCCGAATTAACTGAGAAACCTAGTGCTGCAGAAATTTTGTTTCATTTTGTAACTCTGTGCAATAAGCATACATCCTTATAAAAAATTATAAATATTAGTTGCTGATTTATGTTTTACTTATTTGGAAACTTTAAACGATCTAAAAGAAATCATAATGAAATTTGTTATTATTTTAGCTTCCATTCAATTGTTATTACAAAAATGTAACCAATTTTTTTAATTTTCTATCACACTGTTAACACTTCATAACGCACAGTGTATACAATAGTTTTATGTTTACCAAGTCAGCAATTCTAGAGTCAGCATTCTTTGCACTTACATTATCAAATCAAAATGTTATTGTGTTTAAGTAAATGTGACCTAACAATGTTAACATATATGTATATGTCTATGCTAAATGTGTGAGTTTAAATCAGAGACAACAAATACAAACATACATACACTAACTGTCCAGACACAATCAAAAGTAACTAACATACACATGTATACAAACAGGAAAATATTGTAGAAAATGTTAAAGGTATTTGGCCTTTTATTATATAATAATGCTTACAATTTTTTTTTTCTTTTTTGTATAGGTATGTGTGTGTTTGTTAGTTATTTCCTTTGTGTAGTTATTGCTGGTGTTATCTATTTTTATAAATGTATACTTTTGTATAAAGTACTCGTCTGCAAAAGTTTTCATATTTTTTTTTTCGTTTTGTAATAGTTTTTTGTATATTTTTGTTAACATATTCATAATTTTTCTGCTTTGTATTAATACCCCAATGAAAAATCATACAAAAGAGACGTGGTCTGGCTAAAAGAATAAACGAAAAAAAAACAAAAAGGTTAAAGTTGTATAAATTCTCATTAATATTATCGTTATTATTATCAGCAACATCAACGTTGTGTCAGTTGTTATGTTATATAAGTTTTATTTTCCCTATACATACTACAGTAAATATATCTATAACCTTTTAATTTAAATCCTAGTGTAATCAACAATTTGGCTTGTTTTTTTTTTATGTATACTTTTGTTTGTTATAAAAATAGATTTTATTGATCCATAAGTTATTAAAAATTTTATTATGAGAAGAAGTTATTATATACAGCTGAATCTGTTAACAATACACAACAATTCTTTCAAGTATAACATGTTTCAGCTATTTTTATATATTATTAAGTATTCATCCAAAAAAGCCAACGTCAATTAATATCCTTCAGTTATTAAGTGTTGTTAGAGTAGTCTACACGCAGAGAAAAAATATGGTTCAGACGACCATAAAGTAAGACAGGCCCGGATTCACGGGGAGGGAAAAAAGGAAATTTCCCTCCCCAAAATGAAAATGCTTAATGGAAAATATATACTAAAACATAAATTTTAAGGAAATAGTTGAGAAAATCATTCTATTTTCCTTCCCCAAAAGCTTTAGTTGGATCCCCGCCTGAACTAAGAGAAACATACTATGATTGAAATATATCATTCCAGGTTACAATAAGTATATTTGAACGTAATATTTTTATTCCTTATTACCACGACATGAGGTACATATTGAATAAAAACAAACTTTATTAATTAATATTTGTTCATATCTGAACTAAATGAGAATTAATATACTAACTAATAACAGAACTAAAAGTATTGAGTCAATGGTTGTAGAATTAAACAAAATTATAAAATTAACTGAATGATTTTAAAATTAACTTATTAATTGTAGAATTAACTAAGTGTTTGGATTTTTCATATATTTGATTTCATCCAAAAATATTTAAATATATATTATAATTCTGTGAGCCATAATTAAACTTTGATTGCAGGTAATCATTAAATGATTAAACATAATCATAAACGTTACTATCATGAACACGGTATTATTGAAATCAATGAAAAACTGCTTTATAATCATTGAATAGTTGTGGTGATTTTGTTGTAACCATGTTTTTTCTCTGCGTGTATGTATATGAAAAGTATATGTTTATATATAAGTAAAGGTTTTAATGACCTTATTCATATCTTCTCATACTTATATATGAAAGTGTAACAATTGATAGTTGTTACTAAAATTGAAGTTAATGTGAAAATAATTTAATGACTTAATTTAGTTTAATATGGTTTGTTAAATTACTTTATGAAAATATTTAATGAAATTAATGTTTAGCATATGGTCAGATAATTTACGAATAAAATTATTCTAATATAAATCGCTTAGTTCTGAATCTAATATTAAACTTAAAACACTTAAAGTACATGAAATATCAGATAGAAATGCAAAGACAAATGCTGAAGCTAAAAAGAGATCAACGCTTTTACAAAAACTTTAAAAGTTTAAATCTTATGTAATGTTACATCATTTTCAGACTTCTCATAGTTTCTTGGACCAAATTCTTGACAAATTAAAGACCAAATACTTCACAAGTGTACCATAATAAAAACAAATAATGTTTCAAAAAAACATATTTTTTCGGAAGCTACGCACAGTGCTTTGTTCCATAGACAAAAATCGAAAAAGAAACATTTCTCATATTAAGTTGAAATATACATTTTTGGAAAGGTAGCAATATAGATTATACAATTTAAAAAGACTTTTTTAAATAAAATTATATTTATGGTTATTAGAGGATGTTAAAGTCAGACAGCCGTATTCACAAAAAAAAATGTATGTTTGATAAAGGTTTACTAACATTTTGTAAGTAAATTTCCATAAGAAAAAAAAAAAATAAACCTTTATCAAGCACACATTATTTTTTGTGAATATGACTGAGAGAATTTAAAGTCAATATTAATGAACCAAAAACCTGGTATTAAACTATTTTAGGAAAAAAAATTTCAAGTAGAATTATATTGTAGAAAATGCAGAAAGTCCTATAATAAGAATGAAAAATATTTCACAGGATCTCCTCTTGTGAATTCTCACTGACTACTTTATTACTTATCTTGAATAAAAATTAAATTCCAGAATTTATTCCCTTTATGGTTCTTTTTATTCCTCCAAAATTTTGCTAATTGAATTACTAAATTTTGCTAATTGAATTTTAAACGATTGAACTCCGAAAAGTAAAATATAGAAGTATCAAAATACGGTTTTTCCTGCATGAACCAAATTTTAAAACAGTACCACACACTTTTTGTATATCTATTAGTTTATCAAATGTAAGGTTACCCATTTTTCTCCTTATTACCTCCAAAAAACTTGAATATCCAAAAATTCAAAATATTTTTTGAAAAAAGTACCAAAACAGGTACAAACTACCAAACTCTAAAAAGTAAAAGATAGATAAAAGTACCATAATATTGTTTTACAGTACCACACATTTTTTGTATTTCTGTTAGTTTAAGGTAGTAAGGATACCGATTTTTCCCCTCTTACCCCCAAAACGTATGAATTTCCAAAATCCAGTTTCAGTGGATTAATTAGATAAGAGATCTTAATTTTTCTTTCTTTGCTATTTTGGATTTAAATACTTAAATTGACCCCCCTGCTCTTAATGGGTTAATTTCTTGTAATTATCAATCGCTACAGGATAGACCATCCGCTTAGTACATTAAAACATAACTGAAGAACTTAACTCTCAGCATACAAGTTATTAATAGACATTACCAGAATTATGTCCACATTATTTAGGCTTGTTAATTCTTTGAAATCAATTGGTAAATATCAGTTTTGTTGCAAGAATGACAAGAATTATTGATTTTTATAACTGAATCTTGGATTCGATCCCTAGGTTAATAATGTAAGCTGTCTCCTATTAAGTGCCGTTGTAATACACTGACAGATCATGGGGTATTAATTTACATGTTCATGGTAACTTTTGTATTAAAAAATCGATCGTTATGATAGCTCTATTAACCTCAGTGAGACTGGGGTACTGGTTTAGATAATTTTCCATTATTGATGACATTCCTTATAAGGTGTGCGAATGAAAAAATCTTAAAATACATAAAATTCAAAAACTTGGAAATAGTTGATCATAGTTTTTTTTTTTTTTTTTTTTTTTTTTTTTTTTTTTTTTTTT
>MINK01174484.1:0-11346 GCA_001735545.1 Phormia regina
TGGTTTTTCCATCCTCCTAAAATTTGTTGATTAATACTGTTATAAACGTAATGTTCTTGTTACTTGTTGTTGTTATTTTTTTTTTTAATTGGAAATGCGTATTGTTAAATATTTGTAGCAAATTTTGTTGCCTATATTCTCAGTTACGCTGTTTAACTCCTCATAATTATATCAACCTCTAACTCAATAACGGTAGAAAGTCGACAACTGTAATCATAAAATCATAAAATATTTATAATAAAATCTATTTGAAATTTTAAAAAATAGAATAAAAACAAGTTGACATATTTTTGTTTTAATCGCTCATCAATAAAAGATTTTTCTTCAATTATCAAACAACAATCTCCTATATAATATTTTTTTATAACATAACTTTATAAATTATTAAATACTTTTAGCAATAAATTATAAGAAAAAAATCTAACATTCATTTTAAACAGTTTAGATTCCTTAAACAATCACTTGTTTATTAATAAACTCTTAAAGATCTTAAAACAATCACTTGTAAAGTTTTTTTTCCATTCATTCAGATATTAATTCATTGATGATTTTGCTAGAAAAAAGTGAATAAAAATAAAATAAACACTTGTGTTGTAAAATAATCAGAGATTGTAAAAATTAAAAAAAAAAAATAGACTGACTTTACTACTGGTTGGATTTTTTTCATTTAAACTTTTATTTAATACCAGTTTTTGTTAAGTGTCATTTAAAAATGCATCAACAAGACTTTTCAATAAAAAAAAACAAATAATAAATAAATGAATAAATTTTGTTTTATTTAATTTTTTTTATATAAAAAACAGGCTTTTGAAATTAACTTGAATGATGTTTTGTTTTGTACATACACATAAATTAATTTTCAGTTAGGATTTGTAATGTTTAAAAACAAAAGACTTAGGAAACATAGAGGTTTGGCAGGAAAAAAATCTGTTAATTACACTGGTCGGCAAAAAATTGATCGCTCATTCTTAAAAAAAAGCTATAGTAAGAATATTTGGTCTAGATTTTTTTATCCGCACAATATTTTTGGAGTTATTTCCTAAGTATTGTCCTGTTTTTTTTTGCGTAAAATATAAGATTTTCTTGTTAATATTTTTTTTATGAAAACCATCAATTACCATCTTTAAAATAAAGATGACACATTTTAGAATCTTTATTTTAAAGATGGTAATGCGGGAAATAAAATAATGATTAAAATAGATGCATAAATCATGAAATTGTTCACAGTGGGGAGCAAAAAAAAAAAAAAGTAGAAAAAAAGGTTGAAAAAATGTAAAATTATGGAATAGATGGTATTCGATGTGCTATATTTGAATCTGCTGCATATATTTTTTATGGATATACCTACTATGACCCGGTCTTTAGGCAGTCATATTTGCGCAAATTAAAAAAATGTAAGCTTGATAATTTTCGTCTGCATCTTTCAATATATTATTTATAAAATTTGTGTTGTAGTCTAAATGTCACAAAACCATTTTCGTGTTATACTTTTGTGTTAACCAAATGGGGTTTTTTAAAACAAATTAGAAATTTACACTAATTTTATAGCTCTAAAAGCAATGTGTTCAAAGGCTTTCAAATAGATCAATAATTTATCTTAAAGCATTTTGTACTTGTTACCTTAATTGAAACATTAAAAGCCCTTATTCCCATTGACAACTTTAGTGACAATGGCATTTGTCTATAAAATACAGTTTGTAATTAATTTTCTTTATTAACTACATTTTAAGTCAAATTAGCTTTAACTGTATTAAAGTTACAGCAGTTATTTGAAATACTTTAGCATAAATAGTAAAGAGAAATTTTATAGATTTAAGAAAGCTAATGTTTTTTACTTTAATAAAAATTTCATTTTATTAAAAAATTCTTTAAAACATAAATAAATGCTCTTCTCTAAATCGCTATTTATTTAAATTCTCTAAATTCCTTTTTTTTAAATACATCAATCAAATCATTTCACATCTAAATGCATTGAAATGTTAATATTAAATGCTGTCACATTCATAACTGCATAAATTTACATACATTTAGTTGTAAAATGTTAAAGTAAATTATTACAAATATTTATAATGTTTAAAGAAATATAAAAAAAGGCAGCTGTTGATATTACGTAGTTTATAAAAAAAACTAAATAGGAATTTGCATAGCTTTGTCGAGAAATAAAATATTTCAAATGAATTAAACTTATTGCAAATATTCTCTATATTCTAACTAGATTTTCTAAAACAAACAGACCAGCAAGTCTTTATAATTAATGAGAAATAGTTTAAAGGCAGTTGCATTTATTACTTTTAATATGATTAAAAAATTATCTTACACTTGTATATTTAAATTTAGTAATGGAAGTGTTCATAAATAATACATTAATATATACAAATTAATAAAATTAATTTAGTAATTAATTAATTTTTGTAAAAAGTTTGTTTCTTAAATCTTTTGTTTTGTTTTACAATTTACTAAATATTTATTTGTATTTTCGTTTCTTTACAGACATGTTTCCAACAAAATAACTATACACTTTTTGTGATCTTTGACAACACTTTAACTTGTATTTTTAAACATGGCTTCACCCATGTCTCCTACCATTTATCGGCAGGGTCCTCAAACGGGACCTCCCAATGCTGTTGTCTATCAACAAGTAACAACACCTCAACATTATAACATGGGTACTGTACAAAATATGACAGAACGTAGTCGTCTTATAGAGCTACTGAGAGCTCCTAATATTTTAACCTCACCCACTATGGAACCACCTTCTAAGGGTCTACTCAATGGACCAGGACAAAATAATTGTTTTCTTAATTGTGCTGTACAGGTAAGTTTACTTCACTTCACTTTACTTTAATTTCCTTTTCTTTTCATTTCATTTGTTATTTATATTAAAAAACATTTTCCCATCAGATCTTTTTTTTACTTCTAAAGTCTTGTCGTGTTTATTATAAATAATTTTATTGCTTCTGGAGTATTTAGCATAAAACAAGCATAAAATTATTATTTAAACTAAAGATTTCTAGGTTTTGCAAAGAAAATAAAATCAAGAAACAAGTGTTTTTGGATTTTATTTTACTATAACAAAATATAAGGTTTTTTGTTTTTGTGAATTAAAGAATTAAAACAATATTTCAAAATCATTAACCACCAGGTGTACTCGTATGAAGTTAATTCTTATTTTCTTAAGTTTATAAGGCAATGGGGTTTTCTTTATACATTATCTCGAAAGTTAGTTTGACTTTATTGTTCAGGATTTTTAAAGAAAAAGAAAAACTAAAAGAAGTGAATCATATGAATAAAGAAACATTTTACACGTAATAGTTTCATGGGAATATGATTTTCTACAACAAACAATTGCCTTTAGATTTCTTTAAAAAAATGATTAAGAATATAAAAGAGTTTAAAATGAAACGACTATTAAAAGCCCTATAATGAAGTTTTATGATTCTTAAGAAAGTGAACTAAAATCGAATATGATTTTATTTTCTCCCATCAGATCGAAATTTTCTATGGGTTTGCCTAATATTTCGCCCGAAAAGTGGCTCGTGATATTCTTAAATATGCTTTAAGTTGTTATAATATCATGTTTTATCCGCCCAATAGTTTATTTTGAAAAACGCAAACATAAAAAATGTTTCTTAAAGCTATAAGCTATGTATCTTCTAATTTGATGCACAAAACTTTATTTTATTTCCAGTTATGTGAAGATATTCACACATATCTACATTAAATGAAAAATTCACTGGTGGGAACAAAAATCGTAAAATGCAGGTGATTTAGATGAAATTCGACGTGCTAAACACGTATCTGCTTTGAAAATTTTGTTAACACGTATTGAGTTTTCTTTATGGGCATTACTACTATGACCCCGACTTTAGCCAGTCTAAACACTTATATAAAATCGAGAAAATTGTTATTCTTCAAACCGAAATAATTAAGCGGCTTAAAAATATTGTCTTGCAAAATAATAATGACTTGAAGACAATTTTTTCGCTAAATCTTTTGAAGAATCACTTACAAAAATCGTACAAAATGGTTCTTGTGATGTTAGTTATGTCCATAAAAAATTGGAAAGTTAAAAAAATCTGAAAGTTAATTCGCATTGAGTTCAAAAATTTCAATCTAGTCTACCTATTTTAGTTTAAAGAAGAAAACATTTTTTATAATTCTTACTTAATTGTAGGTATTCATAGGTATAAGAAGTGTGATTAAAAAACATATCTAAAATTAAAAAACTTGGAAACGGTTGATCTTAAATAAATAAATTTTTGATTGTTTCTTAGTTTAATTGATAATATCATACTGAAAAATAAAATTTTGTTTCTTCTAACCACTACTTATGAACTTGTAAACCTTTTTTTTTGGCAACCCTTTCATTTGAGATTTGATAATTGTATCATATTTGTTTATAACAATATGTCCATCTCCTTTTAAAATCTTCGATATTTTGGGAGACCTCTTTCTTCAATTTTCTGATATTTTCTCTGGATAATCTAGAGAATTGACACAAGTACTATGGAATTGTTTTGGTACCACTCTAGAGGATTCTTAGGTAGTAAGATGATTTCAAGTCTGACCATATATATGTAGACCCATTGTGCTCTCTTATGAAAAGAACTTGCTTCTTTTGCCTCTATTGCATAAATCTTGTCATGCCAGGATTTCTTTAGAAAATTTCCTAACATATCCTCGAGAATATGTTTCCTTGCAATTTTGACCACGAAACTATAAAATATCTGTCAGTGCTCATTTTACAACATCGTCGTACATTTTACAACATGAATCTTGGCTCCTAATACAGTTTTGAACCTTTTGGACTTTATATATTTTAAACTTCTCATTAGTATTAACTTTTCGCATCGAATAGCCTAAGTACTTAGCTTAAAGGGGCGTTTTTCAACTAGATGTGTTTGAAATTTCAATTCTTTTGGCCTTCAAAATATCAGGTGGATCTTTTTTTTCCCCGAACCTTATTTCATATCAATGGTCGAATTCTTCTAATAGTATTTAATAACATTGGAAACAGTTTGATAGCAGACATTTAGGATTAGGATAGTTAGGATTTTATATAATATATTTAATAAAGTTATGTGTTTGTGTCTTAATGGCTAATAAAAGTGTATTATATAATTATATAAATCTACTATGTTGATAATACTTAGTGTAGGGTATTTAACTCTAAGTTCAAATACTGACTCATATATTAGGTTATACTTTTTTATTCAGTGTCTTATTTAAATTTTGAAAAATGATTATTTTTTGTAGTCTACTTTAATTTCTTACAATTCAACAAGTTTTCTCAAGACTTTTTCTAGAAACTTTTATTGTTTGAAATGAAAAAAAATTCAATAAAAAAGGGTTGTTTTTCCCTGAGTACCATGTTTTATTGTTTGTGTTTGTGTTTTTGTATTTTTTTTTTAATATTAAAACCATTTCTTGTTACTTTCTTAAAACAGTTCTGCCTTAAGGGGTTTTCTCAATGTGTTAAATTTATTTTTTCTGAGATGTTTGCTTTTTATGTGGGTGCTACTATTTTCTTGATGTTCTTTGTTTTATTTCTACATGAATTCTATTTTTTTTTAATTTTATGGTTGTTTTTTTGTTGTTGGCAGATGAATTTGTTTTGTTTTTTCAATTAATTTTATTTTTGTACTTTTTTTCTTGTATTTTTTATTTTGAATAAAATAATTTATAAAATAATTGTTAAAAAAATGATGATGATTTTTGTTCAGCTGTCAGTTCTTATTAACCTTTTGTGGATTGTTATTCTTTTTTTGGTTGGTTTTAAGTGATGACAGTATAAAAGTATTGTTATTGTTTTTTTTATTATGACAAGATAATGAGAGAATTGTTGTTAAAAAGGTAAAAGAATTGTGAAGATTAAAAATGGTTCTAACGAAAAATAAAGTTTGTTTCTTAAATCGTTTGTTTTTTACTTTAAAGAAAGTATACAAAAAACAATATAATCTACGTAATATAGTAGTTATTAGATGATCTTTGAATACTAACTAAATCCATTTACTTAAATTCAAAACTACTTTTGAAAATACCTTTTAATTAGATCTATTTCATCTAATTTTACATATAAAAAATATATTTCTATAATTAAATCATATCGTTTTATTTCATGGTTAAGTTAAATATTTTTTTTAAATTAAAGCCAAAACTTATAAAAAAACAAAAGACTTAAGCCACAAACTTGTTGATGATAAATTACCTTTTACGTCTCTATTTCACTGGCCAATTTGTATAAAACCTAATCATTTTAATTGTATAAAAAAATATAATTTTCCCACCACTTTAAAATAAATCATCATTTATATTCCACTTGTTATTTATTCTTTATAATTGTTGCCTTAATTTTGAAATTATACAATAAAATAATATGAAAAGAATAGTAATAACAAAAATAACAACCCTCTTTTTAAAAAGATATTCATACATATATATGAAGACCAAAACATCTGAAGATGTCTAAGATGATTGCTAATATAAAAATGAAGAATACCCAACAGTTCTAGTCAGCGAAACTTGTATAAGATCACAACTAAGAGATTAAGTTTTTATATTTGCTGCCAACACATAAGCGAGACTATAGGCTGGACTATAGTCAATGTAGATTTTAAGCGAGTCCATATGCTATATTATATACGGTACTGTAGTCATGACTATAGAGGCGAGACTACATTCGATACTTACTATAGTTATTACAGTATACGGTAAAAATACTATAGTTAAAAATACAGATAGGATTACACATTATAGTCATGATGAACATTTCAGTCCCATTTAACAATTGCTTGTCCCGAAGTCATATATACTAAAAAAGTTAAGCCGAATTTCAGCAGCAAAACTGCTGGGTAAATTTTAAAATTAATTTCCTAAAGAACGATAGAAGTAAAGTAATAATCTAGAAAAAATAATAAGGACAGACAGTCATCTAAAGGCTTATCGTGTGAACTAATCTTGACTTGTTTAATTGAGCCTAACTTAAGAATAATAAAAGATAGAACTAAGTATTGTACAACACTTGTTGTAAATATAGATAGAAAAATATAATAAAGTTAACCTTAGAACTATCGCCATTGAAGATAAAGTACTAGGAACACAAGAAATGAAAGAAACAAAAGAAAATGAAATTCAAAGAGAAAAAAAGCCAAAAGAAAATTGTGTTACAAAAAAAGTCAAGTGTTCGCTTAAACTATTACAAACATCTGATATAAGAATCAAATGGAGAAAGAAAGCCAAACAAAAGAATCGAAATTAAAATTAGTTTCTTGAAGAAAATAAAAATTTAAACAATTTTGTCGTTATGATGATACAAATTTTCAAATAATTTTATTTTCAATATATGCAATTTGTCTTTGGCTTACCTTCCCCTCTTATGTCATTTTAAAGGGATGATATCTTTTTATGGTCTTGCACTTTAAACCGTAACATTTTGTCTCTTTAATATTAACAAAGTACTAAAGAAAAAGTATCTTATAGTTTTAATATCTTTATATCTGTTAACATTTATATATCAAATGTAACCATCTTTAAGACAAACAAGTTCTCATCAATTTTTGTTAATTTTAATTCAACTGCAGTCTTTTTATTGTGGGACTTTATTACATAATAACTTTGTTTCTAAACATTTTTATTCTTTTTTTTTTTTAAAGAAGGAAGGAAGTAAAGGAAGTTATTGTTTCATGATATTTTATAATAAGAAAATTTATAGAAAAATAAATTGAAAAGGGAGTGTTTGTTATTACAAAAACAATCAACTTCCTTCCTTTCTTATCAACTATTCCAAAGAATACAGATGTATGTATGTATGCATCTACTACCTGTCTTAAGGTAAATTATGTTAATATAGGGGGAGAGAGAGAAGAAAATAGAATAAATTAATTAAATTGACTTAATTTAAGTTAAAACAAGTGTAAAAGTGTTCTTAAATGGTGGTGAAATAAAATGAGATGAGTCACTATTTTGTAGTAAACGGAAGATGTTAAGAGTTAAACGAATTTAAAAATGGATGGGAACTAAAAGTAAAAACTTTAATGAATTACAATTTCCAATTAGAAAAGTTTTTTTTTATGTACAAAGTAGTTAGGATTGATCATGGATACACAAGCTAATCGACGACAATGGATAATGTTCAGGGATAGAAAATAAACGAAATTATAGAAATTATTGATTGAATGTTTTTTTTTTTTATAAAAACGGTAAATTTTTATATAAAATTAAAGCAATTTATCATTTTTTTCCATAAAAAAATTCTTTTAAATCATTGTTTAAAGTATTTGTGAAAATAATTTTATTGATTAGCTTTTTGCAATTGAAAAAGAAAATTAATCGATAGCAAATTTTCAATAGAACATTAATCGATAACAAAAAATTTCTATAGAAAATTAATCGATAACAAAAATTTTGTATAGCAATTTGTCTTTGAGAAATTTATCGATAAAGAAAATTTCTTTGGGAAATTCATTGATAACGAAAATTGTCTTTGGGAAATTTATCGAAAAATAAATTTTCTTTGGAAAAATTATCAAAAAAATTTTTATCTTTAAAAAATGTATTGACAACAACAATTTTGTTTGGAATATTTATCGATCAAAAAATTGCTTTAAACAATTTATCGATAACAAAAAATTGCTTTGAAAAAAATCTATTGAAAATTAATCGATAACAATAAATTTCCATAGAAAATTATCGATAACGAAAATTTTCTTTGTGAAATTTATCGACAACAATAATTTTCCTTTGGAAAATCGATAACAAAATTTTTCCTGGAAAATTTATCGATAACAAATATTTTCTTTGGAAAATCGATAACAAAATTTTTTCAAAAAAATATCGATCACTTTTATTTCTTTTAAAAATTTATCGATTATGAAAAACTTTTGTTAATTATCTTTGATAAATTATAAAATATTTAACCATATTTTCTTTTTTAAAAACCTTCTTCAAAATTTTAATCGAAAACTTAAATTATCATTAACTAATTTATTTTTTTAATTTAGAAAATTAATTTATTTTCTGCATGAAATTTATCGAAAACTTACATTTTAATAGAAAATGTTATTTAATTTTTTAGAAGCGATAAATTTCTTGTTCTATTAAATTTTATATGTAAATTTTATCGATAAGTAAACTTTTTATTAAAAAATTTATCATTAATTTTTATTATTTTTTTCAAATATTAAAATTTATATTGAATATTTTATTTCATAAAGAAAAACTTTCGATAACAAAATTTTTCCTACAGAATATTTATTTATAAATTATTTATTTGCTTATATTATTATTATTTTCAACGATATACAACCTTTTTTTTATAAAATTTAGTTTGTAAATTTCTTTACACATTTTTTTTCACATCATTTTTTTTTAGCAAAATTATTATTACTTTATTCTATATTATAAATTTATATTATTTATTAGTTCCATTTGAAACAAAATCACAACACTTGTTTGAAAAAAAAAGTAAAACATTCACATGATATCAATTTACTTAAGAATTATAAATAAAATACATACATACATACATATATGATCACTTGTGGCGCTTCTTATAAATATTATACTCATGATATTTATTAAAAAAAAAAAAAATTATGATAATTTTGTTGTTGCTGTTTAATTCTTAGGGATTTATATAAAATTTATATTTCCCCTTTTTAACAAAACATTTAGTTAAAGAGTTGTTTTTTTATTATAATTTCTTTTAAAGTGTTAAAACCTTTAAACATTATTATGTATTTCAATTTAATTTATTTCATGGTATTTTTTTTATATTTTCAATACGGCTGACTGCCTTCAGTGGGAATTTTCTTTGATTATATATTTATAATGGTTTAAAACCAAAAAGAAGAAGAAGAAGAAGAAGTAGGAGAAAAAGAGGGCTAAATATATAGTTTGTTTTTTTTTTTAAACATAAAAATGTAACCAGTATTAAATTCATGGTTAATTAAACGGAGCCGGCTATGAAAAATAAAAATATATTTATTTTAATGATAATCGTTTTTTGTTGTTTTATTTTTATTTTGAAATTTTAAAATTCCGACTAGACAGTTGCTAGACAAATAAATAACTTGAAAGAGTTACTAAGTAAATTTATTATTTATTCCAAAAGAGTATTTTGTTTTTCAAAAACACAAATCAATTGATCAATTAATTTTTATATCTTGTGTTTTGTGTAAAAGTTTAAGATTTAAATCTGATTTTTCAATTGTTCCTGGCATACGACTGATGTTTCTTGTCTTATGTTTTAAAAGTGTGAATTATGGCTGTAGGAAATCTGGGTTCATGTTTTGGAATAATTATGCAAGAAATAAAAATTTCGATTGATTGGAGAATATTTTTAAAGACTTGAACCAAATCTAAAATGAAGTTGTTAAACGTAAAATTTATTTTAAATAAATTCTTGTCTTTTTAAGTTAATGATTGAATTTAAACTTTGTTAATTTAAAAATGACCAACGAACATACAAATATAAAAATGTTTTAAAAATTAAAAATACACAAATTTATAGCCCCCTAAATATTTTCTTGTTTAATTTTTACCTTTTTTTAAAATGGAAGTGTTGTGCGTTTATAGGAATATGCTCCAGTGTATAATTAATTTAATGCACGTGTTTTATTATTAATAATTCCCCAAAAGAAATAAAAAAAACTAACATTAAATTTATTAATGTGGTCACAACCTTTTTCTTGTTTGTTTAAATTCATTCATAATAACTATTTAATTACTATTTCATAAATTTAAATAAAATGAAAATGGTCATTTGCAAAAAATCATAATTTAGATCAAAATCACATGTTTTACAAACTAGAACATTAAAATTATGTATGTTTTTGCCAATTTTAAAAAACATATAATTTTGTGCTCTTTTTTCTTAGCATAGTTATTAAGACATCATAAAATTATATTCCTGAAAAAGATCTTCTTAATTCCCACGATTTTATTTCATTCTTTTAAATAATTCTAATAAGTTTCATATATATTTCTGTAGATTGCATGCTGCATGCTATAAAACTTTAAGTACAATTTTAATAACTCATTCATTAAATATGAAAATTATTTGCTATTTTTTCATTATTAGTCAGAGTTTTCAAGTGTAAGTTTGTTTGTTTGTTTTTCTTTGGCTGATGAGAAGTTTTTTTGCTTTGATTTATAAAATGCAGTAGAACTTCAGCGGCTGCAAGTTGGAAAAGTTTTAAAGTTTCAGTTTTAATTCGAGAAGAAGAAAAAAAAGTTACAATAAGTTATAGAGAAAATAAATGGCAGGGGATTTTGTTTTAATGTAAGAAAAATCTCAAGAGAAATGAAAGAGTTTTTTGTTGTGATTAGACAAGAAAAAAAAGAAAG
>MINK01174485.1:8054-24063 GCA_001735545.1 Phormia regina
GTATCTTAGTAGGGTTAAGGTAAAGTATGGGTAACCACTTAGGCATTACCCTTAGCCTAGTATGAAGTTCTCTATAACGAAATTATTTTATGAGATCATTATTATTTTTCATTATTATGATATCAAGTTATTTCACAGTTTTTCTACTCATTTAAAAATTAATGATTAAAGAACTTTAAAAAAAAAAAAAAAAAACATATCATTAATCTAAATTTATATTTAAATATTTATTAATTTTGATATATTAGTAGGGCTGTCAATTATTCGACATTGAGGAGAATTGTCACTTAAAATTCTTGAAATGTCAGAAAATTTCAGAACAATTAGAAAAATAAAAAAAAAAAATATTATTTTTCGAATGACAACCCTATTTATTAATCAATTTAAAAGTTCATTAACTTAAAGATCTTTCAATTGCACTAAGTAAAATACTTTGTTTAAAATTTAAAAGAAAAAGGTTTTTCGAAAAATCTATATTTCACCATTATTTTAAAATAATTTATTTGTAATGCAATAACGATAAGATTTCTTGTTAGTTATTTAGACTGACTGAGTCAGAAAATTTGACAGAACAAAAAAAAAAAAAAAAAAAAAAAAAAAAAAAAAAAAAAAAAGAAATAACAAATATTATTTTGTTTTTATCTATAACAAATATTAATTTGCGAAACAAGGTACCTGCTAACATTTCAACTTCTTACAATCAGATATACATATGTATGTAAGTATTTATGTATGTATGTATCTGCTATTCTATAAGATTTTTCCTTTGAAAAGATTGACCGATGTTAATAATACTTATACAACTAGAAAAATGTCATTAAACGAAGTTGATTTTTGTTGTTGTTTATAAATAGTTCTTATCATTTTCATGTTGATATTGATATTTTTTGTATTTATAGCGATTTACTCACTAGGGTTTTATTGGCTTTTCTTTAAGTCTTTTGGTTAAGTTTTTGTTTTCTTTCCAGAAGTAAAGTATTCAATAGCTTATTAGACTGATAGTCGTTGTGGTATGATAAATCGGAAATATTGATGATTCAAATTTGTTGAACTTAAATAATTTTACTGTTAAGATATTTTGTAATTTCCTGTTTGGATTTTATCTTAAAATCTGAAAATTGATTTATGATATAGTGAAACATCCTCTTTAAATTTATTTATTGTGGAAGATATTATTATTATTATTATTATTATTATTACTATATTTTAATCGAAATTATTCGTGTCATCGACTTTTTACACCTAAATGTACAATTTAATCAGGAGTTGGATTTAAATGTAAAAAAATAATATTAGTTCTATAACTAGTTCTCGAACTCTTGAAAACAGCCTGTATCCGTTCTACTTTGGCGTTACGACCAATGATTTTGATGATTTCTTATTGATCCGTAAATATGACGGCTGAAAAAACGAAAAAAATATTAAAAACTTTATAAATTAATATCTAATTAACTTCTAATAACTTTTTAAATATAAGAAAAGGTCTTTGTTTTTTTTTTTTTTTTGTGAAAACTTTATTATTTTGTACTTGAAGAAAATCATTTTTAAAACCTTTTTTATATTTTTTTTGTTTTAGTATTTTATTTACATATTAAGGGTCCTATTATGTAAAACACTTTTCCTCACTTTGAAATTTATTTTATGTAAATTGTTTTTGTTTTTCAAAAATTTTTATGGAAAATGTTTCAAAGTGTGGTGAAGGGATTTAGGAAATAAGGGGTTAAATTTAACTAAAATAAGTAAAAAATCCAAGCTTTAGCAATGTTTTTAGATATTAGAAAATCTTCTAATTTAAATTCGAACAGCCTTAAAAATGCCTTAAATTAACATTAATAAAATTTATTCTAAATTATCAATGTCTGGAAGTTAAGTAAAATTAATTATATTACAAACCTTTAAAAATATTTTAGATTGCTCAAAATTTCTCTAATCTTGGAAAATCCTAAAATTTTTTTCAAAATTTTTAAAATTATTCAAGTGCTTTGTTTATCACATAAAATTTACCTAAAATAAATAAAATTAATTCCTTAAGCAATATTCTTAGGATGTTCAAAAATTTTCGAATTTACGAAAACCGTAAACAAATTCTTAATCGAAAATGTCTGAAATATAACAAAAATTTAAGTTAAAATTTTCAAAAATTCAATTGGGTCTACGACAATATTAAATCCTAGACGATATATGATGGACAACCAGAACAAATCGTCAGTGATTTTTTATAACAAATGTAGCGAAAGTCTTAGACGAGAGAGAGACAATGTCGCTCATTAGGTCGTTAGTAAAATAATAGTAAAATAAACGAAATATTCATCTATGTATTAGTCAACGATATGTTTAAAGATTAGTCATCTCTTTTGTCATCTGTGACTATATAGACGAACAATTTGTACACTAAATCGTCAATGATGATATAAGTGACAATATCGTCAACTATTATATAGATGACAGCGTTTAGATACTTGTCGCAAACGATCACATGGATAATATGTCATCTAGCAGTACCAAGTTCACTCACTTATTTTTTTTTATAAAACCAAAAAAAAAAAAAAACGATTAAAAAAATTAACTCCCCAAATTCACTTTTCTAATATATATATGATATATATATATATATATATATATATATATATATATATATATATATATATATATATCTATATATATATATTATATATATATATATATATATATATATATATATATATATATATATATATATATAAAACGAATAAAAAAATTAACTCCCCATATTCACTTTTCTAATAAACATATTTATTGTATTTTACAAATAGCGTAATTGTGTAAATAATTTTATTTGAATTACATTTATAAAAAAACCCTAGACGACAGTATTTATTGAGAGTAAATTTTTACAAAAGAAATGTAATTTTTCTACGCTAAAACAAATAAAATTTCGCTTTTCTTAAGTTTTTTTTTACTCAACATTTTTATGGTCATTAATCATTAATTTATATCTATTATTCTGAATAAACTTTGCAGAATTTAGCAGAAACGATTTCATTTTAAACAGAAGTGACTAAAGATTTTTTAATAAAAAAGAGAGAATAGAATAAAATAACAAAAAACAAAAAAAAAAAATATTAATATTAATGAAATTTTTATTAAGAGCTATTTTTTAATTTTTATATATAAAAAATACCAAAAAAGAAAAAAAAAAAAAAAAAAACTACCGTATATTATACATAAAACAATAGAACCCTTCCTTTAAGGGTTCATATAATGAAAACGATAAAACTAGATAATATTGAATAACAATTTTTGCATTAATCAATAAATTCTGTAATGGCCTAGAATGTTTTTTTTTTTGGATAAAATATTAGAGTTTTTAACAAAGAATATATGGGAATATATGTATAAAAAGATAAAGAAAGAAAAAGTAGTTTAGTATTACAAAACGTGCTAAGAATTTTTAATTATATGTAATAAAGATTTTGTGCCAATAAAAATATCTGTTATTAAAATTAGAAAAAGAAACAAAGTTTATATTACGCTGCTAGCAAACATACATACATACATACATCCATAGATCAATGATCATAGCGATCTTTATATTTAGAGATACATACATATATAGAAATCTTTGAGAAATACATATGTTTTAAAATAAGAAATAAAAATAAAAAAAAATAATAATAATAATACTTAGGCATAAAATATTAAATGCAAATGATAAGCAAATATTATAAAATATATTTTGTTTCTTCTATGAGAATTTTTAGTAGAAATTTAGAAAATTAAAGAATGTTTTTATTTCTCACAGATGAATTAAAGAATTACTTTCTTTTTTTTTTCTACTGATTAGCACACAATGATTCAACAAAAAACAATAAAAACAAATACCACATGCTTTAATAAAAACACAATGGGAACGTTAACGGCACATGCAAATGTTCGTGCTAAGTAGTAAAAAATGTAAAATTGTAAAATAAAAACTCATAGTTCTAGATCTATTTTAGCAAAAAGAATTAAGTTTATTAGAAAGAAATAAGAATTTATAACAAAAATTTTAAATTAAAAATAAAAAAACCAAACAGTTATTGAAATAAAAATATTCAGAGTTAAAACAAGAAACATTAAGCATTTGTGAACTTTATTTTAGTAGATAAATCTAGTCTTATCACTTGTGTTTTCTTTTCTTGTTCTTGAAATAAAAAAAATTATAACAGAAGTTGCGACTTTAATATAAAAATGTTTATTTAAAGACACCTGTTTAATGTAAAAATTTGTTCTCAGTACTTGTTAAGTAGATTTATTTCATGAATAATTCAAAAAAAGAGAAATTAGTGATAAGAATGCTAATAAAATTTGGTGATTTAAAACATAGAAATTTTGAATTTTAGATTTTAATTTTGTTACTGCTAAAGCTAGTAAATGAACAAAGAAATGAACAGTTTAAAAAAAATCAATTCCTAAAATAAATATCTTTAAAGTTCAAAATATTTTTTAATTTGTTAAAAAAAATATGTGAGGGATTATTATTTTTTAATAAAAATATCCATCATGATAAAAATAATAAATATCTTTAACGATAAATATCATTTTAAAAAATATTTCAAATTAGTTTTGTTTCAAAAGTATTTTTTTATTCATTGAAACTGTTGTTGTCTAATTTTTTTCATCCGATGAAAAAATTGAAAATAATTTTAATCTTTTTTGATAAACAATTTTTTATTTCGATCATGATGAAAAAAATAAATTATTGATGAAAATAAAAAAAAAAATATTATGGATATTTATTATTTTTTGAACATTAAGGATTGATTTTCGATTGAAATAAAAATAAAAAGATTGTTTTTTAGAATTAAAATTCAGCCTCCTGATAAAAATATCTAGGAAGCCAAAAATTTAATTCCACATTGGAAGTGGAGTGAAATTAACATTTCGTTATATTATTTTGGATAGTAGGATTGATATTCTTCTGATTAGACATTATGAAGGAAAACAATTTCACTTCAAATGGGTTTTCAACAGCCTCTAAAAATATTCAGGAGAACTCAAAAAAATTGTTTTCTTTTTACAAATAAATAAATTATCTGAATTTATAAATTTACTTAATAAATGATTAAGTCAACACTACTTGCATTTATTTGCCGATAGGGCGCACTCGGATAGTAAAATATGTCGAATATTAATCGTATTTGAGAATTAAAACATGGGATGATTAATTGGGTAACCAAAAATATGTTCTAAATTTTATATTTTTTTTAAATAAAAATGTCCTTTAGTTTAAAATATGTCAAAACATGACATTTAATTTGCTCTAAAAAAACGATTTTCATTAACAATGTGTTTAAAATTTTACATATTTTTGGTTTCCCTGCTAATTAATGAAGCTTAAGTATTAACACAAAATTTAGTATTCTCTAAGAATTGTAGAATTGGCGGATTTAAATGTTATCAATATTAATAACGTTTGTTTACAGGACGTAGTAAATTAAGGGTACAGTTTCATGTTCCATAACAAATTTGATTGTCAGTACCAATCTATTGCTAAATTATTGGTACTCCCAACCATTTGTTAAAACTAAATTCGGTGAATACAACTAATAACATCAATTAGAGTTGCTGTAATTGTTCTCCAGTAATTTAATATTTTCACACTATTTTAACATATTCTTTTTATTTTATATACGATTTTATTTAAAATAACACGAAATTAATTTGAAAAAATTTAATTTGTGGTTTTTTTAGTAAATTGTATACGTGTTATTCAGATTTCAGTTAAATTTTAGAAAATCAGCAATTTAATCGTCCTTCCAGCATTCTTTTGCTTTCATACATATATGTAATGCTTTTGTTTTTTGGAAGGACAAAACCTATGAAATAGAATATGAATATTATTTTGTACTTACATACATATGTGTATATATACCAGCAATGTTTTAATTATGTATGTATCACAGAAAAAAGTAAAAATCGTTTTCAATTACGAAATTTGTAATATTAATTAATTTTTAATTGATTTTGCTCAAATCATCAAAATGATAATATAAATAAGTACAGAAATTGTTTTTATTATTACTGCTTTTTCTTAAAAGGACATAATGAGCTGAAGATTTTTGAAAAACTAGTCAAATATATTTTTTATTTTTCTTTATATATTTTATAAGAATTCTCTATTTATTTAAAATATAAATTTATACCAATTAGAAAATTAATTATATTAATAAATAATATAATTAAAGTCCAATACAAAATTAGTTAATATTTTTTTAAATGTTTTATCTATAAAAATATAGGAATAGCAAAATAATGGATTCATATTTTGGATCTTTCGACTAATGTATATATTTTGAATGATTTTTATTCATATTTTATTCATATAAATAAAAAAGTTTATAAATTTTAAATGTTCATTATGATTAGAGTTTAAATATAACTGGAGCTTATCTGTGTTTATAAACTACATAGATCTTGAACAATTTATCAATTTTGTATTATAAGTCGGCTCACATGTTTAGCGTAGATAAATTTAAATAGTGTTTCGTATAAACATAGGCATATATGATTTCATTCACACTAGGAAAATTTTCTTGCCGAAATTATTTTAATTTAGTGTTAGGAATATATTATAAAGAATATATTCCTAACACTAAATAAAAAAAAAGAAATAAATGAATAACGTAGCAAATTAAAAAAAAAAAAAATATTTACAAATTTAATTTATTTCAAAAATTAGAAAAAATAATTTAATTACATATACAAATTTATAATTTTACAATCTACTTTAACAAATAAATCGTTTAGATTTCTTATTAAAACTTTCAAGTTCTAGTAAAAAGTATAAAAACACTAACTTAAGATAAAAAAAAACAATAACAAATATTTTTTTACAAAGATTTTCTTATAGTTTTTTGTTTTTAATTATTAAATTTTCAATTGAAAATTGAGTAGTGAATCGTGTTTTTTGTATTTCATTCATGACTACAATCTTAAACAATAACAAATGAACAGGCAGACACAAAAGTTAAAAAAAAAATCACATAAAATCTGTCATTGATTTTAAATGTGTTTGTCTGTCTGTCTGTCTGTCTGTCCGTCTGTCTATGTAGTAGCTTTAAAATCATTAAAACGTGACTTCAACATTTGTTTTGGAAGACATTTTTTTATGATCAATACTTCAATATAAATCGTTTAAAGTACTTTCTTTTTCTACACTGCATGGAGTAGAATTTAAAAATTGTAAATACCGTTTTTATCATGTATTATTATAATTTTTTATATATGTATATATGAATGTATGTATATATTGAATGTCTGTCCAGCGTTTCAATCAAAGACCGAATAACCGAGTAAGTGGGTCTAAATAAAAAAATAAATAAATTTTTGAGAATACAGTAGTAGTTTAAATACTTAAAGACAATTGAAATTGTTTTTTTTTTTTTTAATATATAAAAATAAACAATGTATTGGACAATTGTAAAAAAAGAGGAAACGAGGAAATCGTGTCTTTTTAGTGGATAAATTATTTGAAGAAAATGTTTTTGTATGGTGTAAAAAGATAGTGAAATTCAGGCGTTGAATGAACAAAGCTTTTGAAACTTTAGAATGGCATATGTTTAAAAATTAATATTATACTCGTATTTAATAGTCTCAGTTAATTAATTATTATACAAATAATAATTTGCTTGTTATGAAAATGATGAAGTTCAATTCGCTCTGTTTACTTTATTTTTCCTATATATCGTTCAATTACCATTAGCGTATTTTTTTACTCAGATGTTTTATTAGCATAAATAGTACCTTTGACTTAATGAAAAATCTTCCATATACCTAAATTGTTATGGAACTTATGAATGTTAATTTTAATAGTTAGATGGTATGGCCATTTTTGAAAAAATCTATTGCATATAGATACATATTTATATATGTTGGTAGATAGTAATCTCATTGTTCTATTTTGATTTAATCTAATTAAATATAGATATTTATTTGTTTATTTCATGACCTTGCCTTAAAACAATAACAATAATATTTATTATTAATAATATGATATTAACAATAACATTTCATATCTATTACTGTCAAATTCATTGGAAATTCTCTATTCGAGTATTGTTTGCTATTTTTTTTTTATTTTTTATTTTGCTCTATAATTAAGTTAAAATAAAAAGCTAAACCAATAAAAAACTAACTAAAAACTCTAGTTAAAGGTCAAGTGGATAGTAAATTGTTCACACTATAATAAATAACAGAAAACTATGTATGAACTAAAAAATAATATAAACAAATTAAAAAAGAAAAACAACAAATTACTTTAATATAATATGTATTAAAGTAAATAAATAGACAAACATCTTTATGTGGCCTAAAGATAAAGTTAAACAAACGCTCTTTGCACCTTATAATTTTTTTATGTTTTGTTTTGACAGACAGACGGACGTACAGACAAAGATAAGCAGATAAATATAGGGTCTGGAAAATTGCTAAACACATAAGTACTTACTGCTTACTAACTACCAAAAAAAAGTCTGGTTATTTTAATTTATATTAAACGAGTATGTTTTGTATTTTGCAACATATCAGTTTAACTAACTATAGCCACAAGTATAAACAACCAACCAACCAACCAACCATCTTAATGTAAGAGGTCTTGATTTGAGTAAGTTTCCTTTACCGCCATCAAGCAATTAAAAAAGGTCATTGTCACCATTTTTTGTTGCTGTTGTCATATTTTCAAAACCAAACTTTTTTTGGTTTTAGTTTTTTGTTTGTTGTAAATTGAAAACATGTTTATTTTTCTTTGGTTGTTTTTTTTTTTTCTTTGGAGTTTTAAAGAAAATTGTCAAGTTTTCCTTACATGAATGAACAATGCAGCCAGAAAATTTGTTTTAACAACCATAGATAGGTAGCATGAATGAAGTTGCTGGGATTTGGTTGAGTGGTTACGAAAAAGGTAAATAAATCGGTAAATATATGTGAGTTTTTTTTTGTAAAATGTTTGTAGTGTAGATATAAGTCGATATTTAAAGCTATCTCTATGATATGTAACGTTGTTAATAGTAAATCGAGCCCTGACCTCAGAAATATCATAATCGGCAAAATTTTTTAGCAATATATTATAAATTTCGAATTGCATTCCGTTTGCAGGTTCGAAATAATTGAAATTGAAAATAATTGCAATTAAAAAAATTTCAAATCATTTTTATTATCTTTTAATAAAGCTAAAATGGAATTTATTTCTTTTCTCTAATTTTATAAACATAATTTTAAGAGAACTATTTCAAAAGCAATGAACGAGAACTTTTACGGCTCTTTTTCATCACTAAGTACTTCTTTCCAATAACAACACAATGTTAAATTGATGACTTTTTCAGTACCTTTTTTTTTGTTTTGCTGGGAAATTGTCTGAAATTTCTTCAAAACCAATTAAAATGCGCTTCAAAAAATTTTATAGAAAAATGCTATTTAAAACTCTATAAAGAAAAGGTGTGTTTTGTTGTGATGTTTTCGTAATAGATATTGTCGCAGTTGTTTTTAACTTTTCTGCACCAATATAGATAGACCAAACAAAGCACTGTGGGACGAAATGAAAAAATTCACTGAAACATAAAACCCTAATATATATTATAAAAATTAAATGTAAGCTTGATTGTTTGTGCGTCAAACACATGTAAACAGCTAAACAGATTTTCATACCAGTACCGGTGATGATTAAGACACTTAAATTTTCAGAAAATTTTACACACAGATAGCACCTGTGTCCGTGGTCATTATAGGCTATATAAGAACAGGGTTGGATGTCACGCCCACATTTTACGCCTTGCACCGATTTTCACGAAATTTGATATCGGGATAACGAAGCGCACCGGGTAACGTTCGTAAAAAACATATATTTTGAGGAAAACTTAACCTATGATTTGAATTTAGAATTGCAATATACATAATTTAAATTATTTGATTAATAAATTATCTAAAAGTCGCGTATCAGCAACTTTTGCTTTTGCTCTTAAGTTAATCCATTGCTCTAAAGTTAATCTTTTGCTCTAAAGTTAATCTTTTGCTCTAAAGCTGAAAGAATATAATTCATAATTGATTTATATTATTTAACACAACTTTTTTACAAGTTTACTTTTCTATTAGAATTATCTCTTTCGATTAATAAATTTATAAACTACACTAATATTATTTTTAATTTTGTATATTTTTGTACCACTGTGCAAATTGCACACTCGATTCTTGTATTTACAAATTAGTACACATAACAAGTTTATTTGCACTGCAGAAAAATAATAAAAAGAAATGTTAAGTTGTCAACCTTTCATTGATATTAAAAGACACACTTGATATTATGGTAAAAATTAGAGAGAAAAAAAACAAAACAAAACTTTTATACAAATGAAATCAATAAACAAATATTATAGATAAGTTAAATTGTTATTGTTTTTTTTTTTTAATTTCTATATACATAAGTACTAGTGTGTTTATGACCAAATAAAGTAAAATTCAATGGAATATGACTAAAGGCGAATTTAATGAAACTGAATTTTAATTTTTTAACTTTTATTTTTGTTTTATATTAGGGCTTAATATTTATATATTTTCCTGTTTGATAGCAGTGATTCCTAAGAATGCCTTATACAGCACTTCCACCTATATATTGGTAATGATATATTGAATTATATTTAGGGATCTCATAACTCAAATATCTTCTTTGTGGGAAAAGTTTTTGTGATTTTAGATTTAGTTTTAAGTCCCTCCTATAAAGTTATGAAAAATGATGTTACGTTCTTTTCCATTTTCGGTTGTTATGGTTTTATATTTTCAATGGAAAAAAAGAAATTTTTTTAATTTTGTATACTATACATACAATTTAGTAATAGAACTATGAACATAAATTTTTATTTATAATTTCTAAGAAAATTAAATTTCATGTTTTTTATTTTAAATAAAGTAAAAAAATTGTTTCACAAATTTTATGTAGATAATTTAAATGCACAAGAACAGAATAAATTCCTACAAATGACAACACAACTCTAAATTCATGACTTTTTCAGATCCTTTTATTTATTTTATTTTTTAATTGGGAGTGTATTCTACTTTCTACGATAAGTAATTTTGTACTAAATTTATTGCAAATATCTAATAATTTATTTAACTTCTTTTCGCTTTTTCGGAAAGTTATTTAGTGCCCTTTATAAAAATATTCAAAACAATAATTATTTCTAAAACATAATTTAGAAAAATAACTTTTAACATTTTACGATTAGAAAGTCTAGTTTATTTTTAATAACTTCCATTCAATTTAAATAACAAGCGCATAGAGCAAATCATTGTATTAAGTTAAATAAAAATCTTGTTGATAATGTTTTAGATATTTATACAACTTATTAGTTTAAATTGTATTCTTATGACATAAGTTTAAAAGCATAAAATTTATTTAATAATAACAAAATACAAATAACTTTTTTGTAGCTTTTATATATAAATTGCTATGAAATTTTTTTAGGCGTTAATATTTAAAAAAATATTTTTTAAAATTCTTATTATATATTATAGCTGAAAAAAAAACAATAACCGAACGAATGTCTTACTAATTATCACGTTTAAAAATCATAATGTGGTTAAAAAAATTTAAGTTCTGATAAATATTCACACATGAAATTTAAAATTGACGCAAAAATAAATTTAGTTTGCTGTTGTCGTTGACGTTGAATGACTTTAATTGTTCTCTAATATTTATTTATTTTTTTATTTATAAAAAAATAGTTGTTGTCTCAATTAGTATTTTTTAAGTAGGTTTTGTTTTTCGCCGATTAATTGCCTAAGATTATGGTGGTTAAAATTTTATATTGTATAGATTTTTTTCTATAGGAGCACATATGCTTGCTACATACATTATTAATTAACGTTTCGGTCAAATAAGAAATACTAAAATGTTGTTCATTTCATAACCTTGAAAAATGCTGTGAACTGCAAACATCATTTTAAAACATTGATTCTTAAATTGAGCTACAGCAGGGGTTCTCACAAGATCTTGCTTCGCGACCCCATTTTGACATTGCAATGGAGTCGCGAACCATTTTTAATGAAACAAAAATAATTCCGCTTAAAAATTTATAATGTTGTAAATAGTCTACGGAGTCAATAAGCGGATAAATTTCCACATCATATTATTCCATTTTTAAATGGCAGAAAGCAACTTGACGCCAATAAATCAGAGTCGAAAATTTTTGGAAATTTCCGTAATGACTTTTTGTATTTTTTGATTGGAGAAATGTCCTATTTCCCTAAATTAAAAAAAAGCGTTCATGGTACACATCCTCACGCATTTCACCCACTTTATATTAAAGTTTTGACTTAAAAATCGCAAATAGAATGCAGTTTACGAATCTACAAATTTTTTTTTTTTTTCAAAAGTTTTTAGTCAAAATCTAAGGGACTTCGAAAAATGTAGATCTTATAGTCGAAAATATCATCATATCACTTTATGAAAAAACACTCTATAAAGACCACAATGATGTATTTAAACCGCTTTATACCACATTTTGTTGTTACTGCTTTTTTAGTTTAATAAAATCAAAAATAAGTTATTTTCCATCTCTGGTATAAATATGTCTTCATTTTTAAACAGATGCAGGTTTAAATTGGAATTTTTATTTAAATTATCTTCATAATATTTTTATTAAAATCGTTTGTGTTAAAAATATTTTTCAATTTATCCTTGCGACCCCAAGCATATCCTTACGGACCCCTAGTGGGTCGCGGACCCCCATTTGAGAACCGTTGAGCTACAGCAACTATTAAAAGTGTTTCAAAAACCATTTTTTTTTTCATTTATATTTAAAACGAGTTTTATTTTTTTCTTTACGTTTAAGCAATATGAATTAAAAATGTGCATAATTGATGAGTATTTTTAATGGCATCAATGAAAGACTTTATGATACTAGTATCACTTTTTTAGGATTTTTTTTTAACAGAACTTAGGAAAATTACCAAATGATAAAATTTAAAATATTATAATCCTGTTATACGGGACACTCTTATATATAAGATCAACTAAAACTCCTTAAAAGAATATTGCAATTGAAATTATTTCTAAACTAAAAATTATATTTTCTGTAATAAAAGATTAATGCAAAATCTTAAAATACTTAAATTACAATAATTTATTTATTTTTTTTATTATTGCTCTCATTCTAATTAATGTATATTAACAAACAAAATATAAACCCGTTTTTAAATCAGGTCATATACATATATAAATACTTTTCAAATCCAAAGTACTAAGCCACATTTTAACACATTTTATTTTTATTATTTTGTAATTTCATACCTGTTTTTTTTTTAATTATATCCATTTTTTTCTCAAAATAATTTCAATTAAATTTATTTATAAAATTTCTTCATACATTCATAATTTTCTATTATTTTATTTTGTTTACAAATGCTCCTCATATTTCACCTTCCGCATTTCTTTGCGTTAATTAAAGTAGAAAAAATGGACGTAAAAAAATAATATTTTCATAGAAATATTATAATTTTTTAACATTAAAAATATTTTATTATGATTTTTTTTTTTAAACAGACAAAACTGCTATAAAATTATAAATAACACATAAATTGCAAAAAGAAAGAAATTATATAAAAGTTTAAAAAATACAAGACATTTAAACAATATGCATAAAAACAAATATAACTTTATTCAGTAGTAAAATTAAAAAATATTTCAGCAATGTATATGTAAAAACAAAAAGTACCATAATAAAAAAAATGTACCAAAAATAAATCTATATTTATAGAAATGTTTTTAACTTATAAATGACTAAACCGTTGACAGTTTTTCTTGAAATTTCCACAGTAACATCCTTAAGGTCCCGAAATTTAATAGGCTTATTTATTTTGCGATGGAAGCAAGGGGAATTTCAGCCCCAATGCGAAGAAAAACATTTTTGCTCAATATTGCATTGGTTGAATAAAACGCTGAAAATATATGTAATTGAGTTGATTCTTATAAAGTTGTGGAAAAAATTGTAATGCAAATTTTTAATAAATGGGGAATGGGGTTTAGATTGAGGGGAGTTGCAGCACTTAGTTATGTATATAAATTAAATATGTAAAACATAACAGGAGTAGCGAAGGGTACCGGGTTAAGTTAGTATATTATATAATATAATACACCCCAAAGGTATTAATGTTTTTTTAAAAATTACTAATTAGAAAAAGTATGAATAAAAAATATAAATTTTCAAAATATTGAATGAAAAAAGTATGAATTTTTAAAATTCTCAATAAGATTTTATATTATAAAATATATAAATATTTGAAACAGATTTAACAAAAATTCCAATATTTTGATTTTGTCATTCCGTGTGTAACATATCAAAAAAATCATAAAGTATATATTATCTGGGTTCTGGTTTGATTCTGTGTCGATCTAGCTATGACCGACCGTTTGTCTGTTAAAAGTTGGATAGAGCTCGAAAAAAAACTATAAGGTAAACATAACGCAAAAATGGGTGTAGTGCGTCCACTTTATCAATGAAATTATTTTTATTATTTTATCTTTGAATAACATGGTTGTCAAATACTAGAGGGTAGGTCTTTGATTGCAACTGTTCTGAACTTTGTATAAAGTATAAACGCATTACATGTACATACATACATACATATATGTTGGTACATGATAAAATGACATTACACAAAATATAAACGAAAAGATATTAAAAAAAAAGATAATTTTTAAATGAAAAAATATTGTCCAAGCGAAAATCACAAATTCTCTTTCTTTTGCACATACCATGTGGAGTTAAGAAGTTATTACACGTTTAATGAGTATTCATTTGTAAAGTTTCTTTCGTTTTTTAAACCATCATATATCCGCAACAAAAAGAAACATCTGCTTCTAGTGAATTAAACTTTTATTTAACTGATTTAAAACCTGCATAACCCTATATACTTATTAGTAACTTTGTAACCAGTTGGGAGATACATGAAATCATACAATTTTAATATTTCTGAATATTAAATATCATCAGCTAAATATCATTTAAAATAACACTTTTTTGTTAGATAATTACTTAAACTAAATTCAAATCATTTATCATTACTTCCACCATAAGTTACATGGTAATTATTTAAATGGTGATGACCATATTAAAGACAAAAAAAAATAGTGTTTATATTAGTATTTCCCATATTTTAAGATCGTTAAAATTGTCTTATTGTTTAGACAAATTTAATTGTTATTTTCTTCAAATAAAAAAAAATATTTTCCAAAAAAAACTCTTACTTTCACTTAAAACCTCCAAAATAAAGGTACTTTAGTAAACTAACAAAAAAATAAAGAAATATTTATTCAAAAATAGTTACATTTACTTAAAATTTGTTAAATTGTTTTAAATACGTTAACGAAATAAAAACAACCAACATAATAGAAATTACATACAACTCGTGGTATTTGTATTTAAACAATAAGTTGCCTTGACCTCTGTAGATAGATAACATCACATGAACAACAAATATAAAAAACTAAAATTTCACTTTCAACTTTTTCTTCCACCACAAAGAAAATAAAAAAAATAAAAAACACGTGCATAAAAAACCGCTATAAACCAACAAAACCCACAAAATTCTATTGTTTACTTCCGTTTTCCGTTTGAAGTTAAAATGTTTGTAAATTGTGTAAAAGTGTCCACCTGCAAAAGGAAATTATGCAAAAATATTTTAATATGTTTAAGACTTTTTTACTTTTGGTTGCAAGTGATGGTAATTTTTTTATATTTTCATTGTTTTTTTTTTTTTTGCTGAAAATTAATAACAAATAATAAAAGTTTACTTGAGATGGAAAATGTTGTTGTTTACCACAAAATTAACAAGGAAAATATTTATTATTATGGGATGAGTTTTTTGTTTTATCACCTAACATTTTGTCTTGATTGCATCATTATGTACTTATTTCAAATTATACAATTTCTTTTAATGGTCTTGTGTTTTGTCTATTAAAGTAAAGTGATTACAAAATAAATGAAAATTTTTGTTCATTACG
>MINK01174487.1:395-18153 GCA_001735545.1 Phormia regina
ATGATTATTGATATGCTTGACTTAAAAGCTTAGAGAAATAATAACAAAATGATTTATAAGAAAATATTTTGTTGAAATAAAAAATAATTCAAATATGAATATTAAAATAAAAAACTAAAACTCAAGGGAATTTTTAAAATACTAAAGTAAATTAATATTTAAAAAGAAACCCTTTAAATAAAATATCAAGAAAATTTAAAGAATTTTAACCAAGAACCGAATAAATTGGATCGAATTACAAAAAGTTTGTAAAACAGAGTATTTTTTAAGATAAAACCAGTCGAAAAACTCCAAAATTTGTTCCAAAAACTCTTAAAAAATGAAATGGAATTAGGTGGAACACTAAAATTTATAATATAGTGAAGAATTTTCGAAGAATATTCGTAAACTAGTGAAGAAATTATTAGAGAAAATATTAAAATTATAAAAATGTTTAAAATATTGTATGAGGAACGAAATGGAATTAAATAAAACACGATAAAATTTAGTTTTTTATCTTATATATAAATATAACATTTTTTGAGAAACGCCAAAATTTGTTTAAAAAATCTTCTAAGGAATGAAATGGAATTAGTTGAAACATTGAGGAATTATGATTTCCCACGAGAATAAAATACTTTGGATGAAATTATAAAAAAATTCAAGTAAAGTTAAAAAATTAAAAACATATTTTATGAGAAACGAAATGGAATTTAATGAAACACTATAAAATTAAATTTTTTATTTCAATTGAAGACAAACTTTTTTTAATAGGAAAATATACAATTTTTAGAGAAATACCACAATTTTTTGAAAAATCTACAGAGTAACGAAATGGAATTTGTTGAAATATTGGAAGATTGTGATTTATTTCAGTTTTTTTTAAGAAACTATATTATTTGAGTAATCAAGTAAAGTTAGAAGAACTATGAATATTTATATACGGAACGAAATGGAATCAGTGAAACATTATAAAATTTATTTATTAATTTATTTAAAATATTTAAGAACAAATATTTGCTTAATACGAAAATATATAATCCCAATTTTTTCTTAATCTTCTAAGGAATGAAATGGAATTTGTTGAAACATTGAAACATCATGATTATTTAATTTTTTTTCTCAGAAAAATAAAGGATTGCAGAATAAATTATTAGAAAAATAGAAAAAAGTGCAAAAACTGGAAAAAAATATTGTAGAAGAAACAAAATGGAATGTAGTGAAACACGATGAAATCTGATTTTTTATCGAAAAATTTGATATTGAAGAAGTGAAAATTAAACAAATACCTTGCAAAATTATAAATTTTGTTAAGTGAACGAAATGAAATTTAGTGAAACACTAAAAATTTTATATTTTATTTAAGCAGCATTAAAACAAGAGTAGACTACAATATTTCCATACTTTTTATCAAAATTTAAGAATTCGCTAGCAAGGGAACAAAATGGAATTATGTATCAGAACACTTAATTAGAAATTTTAAATTTGTTTACAAAATTGTTTGTTTTTGTCCCACTGTATATTGTAAAGTAACCATTAAATTATAAATCTTTGTGTGATTAGTCATCATAATAGCTACTTTATATCCTTTTTATATTAGTTTCTTCCTGTTTGTGAGAATGTGCTGAAGAGAGAGAGAGAGACAAAGAGAAGGGAAAGAGTTAGAAGAAGTGTGTAGCCACAAAATCCATTATAACTAAAGACTCATAAGACCCATCTTATGTGACTAACACAGAGAGTTTTAATTAAATATTTTTAAAAATTACAATAAATTTAAAACAAAAGCGACATAATTTTCTTATTAAAAATAAATAAATTTTTAGGCTTTTGAGCTTTTTTATAATCTTAGGACTGAAAGTTCAAAAAGTTTTTTTATATACTATGAATCGTTATAGCAGGGGCCGTTCTAATAATAAAATCCAAGTGCCCGTCCTTTTGTCTGTAACTTACTGAATATCAAATTTTTCAATATAAATTTGTCTTTGGTTTTCTATACAAATAATAAAGACCTTCTGTCCCTATGTCCTTCCGTCTGTTTGTTACTTGACATAACATTTATTAATACAAATCTATCCCTAGATTTCTTATGAAATTAATTTTTCAACAAAAATTTATATTATTTAATTATTTATTTTTATTATTTAAAAATCCTCTCCCAACATCTCTTTTTAAAACACCCTGTTAAAGGAATTTCCTTAGCAATTCCATAACCTGCAGCGTTTTTCTTTTCATTCCTATACAAATAACAAATGTTTTCTTAGTCCTTTATTGTTACTTGAATTCCTTTTAAGCTGCTATAAACTGTAAAATGTTGCCAATAACTAACAATATTATTACAAATGTATTTAGTTGTTGTCATTGTGTATTTGTTAAGTAAATAATACTATAGTTAGTTTTACTAACAATAATAGTGTTAAAATAGCTTTTTAAAAAAAAATATTATTATTATTACTATGACAATTTGTAAAGACAAATCTTGACAGTTATGTGGCATTTACGGTTGAAGTAAAACCATAAAAAAGGGCGACTTATATAAGTGAATGGCAGAGCTTTTCTGTTAAGCTAAAGATTTCAATATTAAATGTTTATGAGATTGATGGATATAATTGAAAAGATTTCAAATGAAAAAATATTAAAAGGGAAATAAAGGTGTAGGTTTTAAATTAATATCAATCATACGCCATATGTAATAGAATTTAATTTATATTGGAAATTGTTATAAGTTAAGAAAATATGTTAATTTTTAGTTAAAAATGTTTTAATACGACTGCTTAATATTAGAGGGCAAAAATCTCTTTAAAAGAAAGTTTTCACAATCACCTCTGTTTAAGATTTCTATACATTTTTGTTAAAATTTTAATATTATCTTTGTTATCTTTTAAATTATAGATAATTTTCTAAAGTAACCTCTTAATTAATATTAATCATACGTCACTCAGTGCTAGTAAACAAAGAAATTGTAAATAAATCTTTATCTATTAAACTATAGGTCCCATAAATTTGAAATGTATAACAAATTTGTAGAGGAGAGCCTTAGCTTTTAAAAGAATAATTTTGTGACCACCCTGTTATAATATGAAAAAAGCTACAGGGTGTCAAACTTGATTATTTCATTTAAAAAATCTTACTTTTTCTAAAAAATAAGTTCGATCTCAAAATTTTTAAAAAATTCTTAAAATGCTTGATGACATGAAAAAGGCTTACTCTTTTTAAATATGTTTTATGATTTAAGTCTCAACTTTAAAAATTATTGATAATTTTCAGAAGCGACCTCTTAAATAATAGTAATTATACGTCACCTATAAGCCAAAAACATAAATTTGTTAATAAATCTTTATCTCCGAAACTATTGTTCAAATAAATTGAGAGTGTATAGCAAATTTGTAGAGGAGAATCTAAACTTTCAAAAAAATAATCTTGTAGTCACCCTGTTATAATACGAAATAAACTACAGGGTTTTAAAATTGATTACATTATTTCAAAAAATCTTATTTTTCTAAGAAATAAGTTCGATTTTAATAATTTTAAAATATTTCTAAAAAGTTTGATGACATAAAAACTATGCTTACTCTTTTTTAATAGTTTTTATATTTTAAGCCTAAACTTTACAAACTATTGATAATTTTCAGAAGCCACTTTTTAGTTAATAATAATCATACGTATCCTATAAACCAACTACATTTGTTAATAAATCTCTAAATCCTACTACTGGGCGAATAATATTAAAATGTATGGCAGAGTTAAAAAAGAGGACCTAAGCTTTCAGAAATTGTATTCCATAGTCATCATGTTATACTACAAGATAAGCTACAGGATGTCAAAAATGACCATCTATAAAATGAAAAAGTTTTGAAAAGAAATTTTAAGTTTAACAAAACAAGTCCGATTTGAAAGATTTTAAAATTTATTAAAGAGCTTAATGAAGTAAATATAACAAAAAATTTAATAAATGTGCTTTTTCACCTTTACTATTTCTTAAGATTAAAAAAAAAAATAATAATATTTGCGCTTGAATGTTTAATTTTGGATTTTTATTACCTTGAACTTTTTTGTATTTTTCTTTAAAAAATTTTCATATTTAAAGAGTGAAAATCTTTTAAAATATATTTTAAAATTTTCTATACATTTTAAATTAATGTATAGAAATGTTTTCTGAATTATTTCAAATCGTTTAGGCGTGAAAAATAATTAAAAACAAAACTTTAAAATGAAAAAATTTCTTTTTTTCATTTAATTTAAATAATTTTACATATTTGTAAACCCTAGACATCAAGAATACATAGTAAAGTTATTTTTATTTCATTAAGCACTGCACACTAAAACCAGTATTGTTTGAAAATGGTAAAATTTTAAACAAAATTTCAATTACTCTCAGCTAGGAAAAAATATCATGGTAGATTTTTCAAATTAAAGTAATAGTTTTTATAACCACTTATATATAGATTCACTTAATACTAAATATGTTCGTATCTTTTCAAAGATTTAGATATGAGAGCATATTTAAGGAAAATAGACAAATTTTTAGTATCATATTTTTTAAATGCACAAAAAACAACTAAAATTATTCTTTTTAAACATATTTTTAATTAATCTTATTATAAAGATAATGAACTATTTGTATAACAAAATTCATTTTGATAGTTTTGAAATTGAAATTGTAAAAACTAAAATTTAAAATATTTCAAGAAAACTTCTTCTGTTTTGTGAATATTATCAATTCGATTAGCGATAAATATTAGGAGATATAGTTTAAGTACCATAAATTTTTGCAATGGTTTCATTGTGGGGCGTGTGTTTTATTTTTAATAAAAAAAATTAAATAAAATAAAATTAATATTAATCATACGTCTTAAAGTAAATGTGGTTTAAATTCATTTAAAATATTGAAAATTCAATAAATTTGAAATTTTACATTAATTTAATTAATAATAATAATAAATAAATAAATAAGAAATCTTACTATAGAGTGAAACACTGATTCTGCGGCATAAATTTTCTTAGTCAATCAATCAGTCAGACAATTTGTGTTGATATAACGTATAAAAATAATTATCCTACACTCACCTAAATGTATACCAATCGATTAATTTTTAAATCTCTCTAAAGATGTACCGTCCGTCTGCCCGTCAGCCCATGTAAACCTTGTGCACAAAGTATAGGCGGCAGTTTTGAAGTTAATGCAATGAAATTTGGTACGTGGGATTTTATGTTATAAGGACAAAGTCTATTGAAATTGGTTGTCATCGGTAAAGCAAATTCCCCGCCGAAACAGGCTGTGCCTTTTTCTCTCGTTTTGAATTAAGTCCAATTTTCGCAATAAATTGTTATTTATAAAATTAAGAAAGTTGCTTCATATATTGAAGCATATCTCGAAAACGATTAGACTAAATTAATCTATAAATATATCAAAAATTTTTAATTAAAATTGTCTTTAAATCACTTTTACATAATTTTTTAATAAGGGCAATAGTTAAGGAGATATTAAGCCTATTCTGTTAACTTTATATTATGTGATTTTTTGAATATTTCAAAGTAATATGTAAATAAGTAGCTTTACTAATTTGTTAATAAAATCAATTTTTATTGATAGATTTTCAAGAGGAATATCTTATTTAATTAACAACAAATCTATCTTTACGATTAAAGCATAAAAGTTACCAATTTTAACATTATGGAATTTTTATGATTTTTTGAAAAGAAAACATTTTTCTTCAAGTTTTGTTTTTTTTATAAAATTTATTTTTTCACAAAAGGTTTCACTAGTTTGTCAATAAAATCAATATTTATTGATAGATTTGATTGATCTTATATCTTGTTATATTAACAATAAATTTTTATTTATGAGAATGGCATAAAAATTTACATTTTTTAATATTTTGTAATTTTTATGATTTTTTGAAAACAATTTTTTTTTTTTTTAATTTTTTATAATTTTTTCTACAAAATAGTCATAATATCTCCCTAACTGTTGACTACATTAAGAAATAATGTAACTAAGTTTTAAAGACAATTTTAATTAGATTTTTTTTCTTTTTATTTAAATCCAATCTGACAAGTAGTTTTCGAGATATGTTGCAATATATGATGCCACCTTCTTAGTTTCTCATATCGCAGTTTATAGCGAGAATTATTATCAATTCATAAGAAGTGGATTAAAATGTTAGTAATTAATAATACAGTGTATTCCAATTAAGCCTATGTTATTTTATTTTGTGGTTTAAATTACAAAAATATTTCGTTTTGATATATATTTTTTTCTATTTAATCAATTTTTAAACATAATTTCTTTAACGCTTTTAATACAAAAAACCTTATTCCTCTTTTTTTAAATATGTTGTTAAACACATACATTTACATATCAACAAAAATTTTTCCACACATTTATTTATTTATACGCATTTAAGCATAAAAAATACTTATATGAATGTATATGTATGCAACACCTTTAAAACTGTCATACACTTACTATAAAAAAAATACACTAACAACACCAGTGCAATGTTTTGTTTTATATAAAACAGCTGTCATCATAAATTCATTTTCACCTGCATATTTATACACAAACTCATACACTCACCGACACACACACATAACTATAAATATAATAAAATTATACACATACAATTACTTTTACTCTTTTTTTCTCACTTTAAGTACCTGAATCTTAAATGTATGAACTAAAGTGTAGGTGTGTTTGTATTTTGTTTGTATTATTTCAAAACTGTCAGACAACTCGTGACTTCTAGTTAATTAAAAAAAGTGAATTTTTATGTTAAATAATTTAAAAAGTAAAAAAAAGAAAAAATACAACAAGAAATTTGTTAAATTATGTGAATATAATGTCATTTAATATTCATTTGACGTAGTCAAGTAATATGAAGGCGTTAAAGGATATTGAAAATTAATTTAATTTGTTTAATTTCTAGAATTATTTTTTTTTGTTTAATTTCTTTCCAGGGAACTCAATGAAGTGAAAATGTAAGAAAGATTTTTTTTAGCTTAAAAAGGAAGTAGAAAAAGGGAAAATTAAGTTTAGGGAGAAGTTAAAAAAAGTTTAAAATATTTAAGAACATTTTAAGGAATTTTAAATTAAATTTTACAAAAATGTTTTAAACATATTAGAAATAAATTATATTAAGGGGATTTTTATTTCTTATAATATTTTTTTTAATTTGTTTTTATAATTTAGTAATAAAAAATTATTATTTTTTTATTTTGTAATATTTTTTTTTTTTGTTTCAAAATATGAAAAAAAAATAAAAATTTTAAATAAAAATATATTTGGAAATTTAAAATATTTTTTATGGAATTTTATATTTTTTAGACTGTGGTGTGATATTTTTAAATTAATGTAAAACAAATTTTTTCATTTTAAAATATTTTTTATTTTTTTTATAAAAAAAAAAAAACTTTCAAATATTAAAAAATGTTATATAATTTATAAATTTATAAAAACAAATTTGGCGTTGGGATTAAAATTTGAAATATTGTTAAAGTATTTTTATTAGGCTATGGCTGTGGTCTTAATATAAAGTAAAATTCCTAAACTAATTTTTCTATTTTTAAAAAATTTCTTTATATTTTTCTTAAAAATATTTTTTAAATTTTTTTTTTGTTGTAAAATATTGAAAAAAAGACAAATTTAAAATTGAAAATAAAATGTTTGAAATTAAATTTACATTAAAAAGATTTTAAATATTTTTACTATTGGCTTGTTTTAAATAATAAAAATAATATAATGATAAACTAAAATTATAATAAATAATTCCTAATTTTTTCAAAGCAATTTGTTAATAAGTATATTCACTTAATTTTGTGGCAGTAAAATCAAATATTTTAAACCATTGATTTAAAATGAAATATATTTTAATTTATTTTTTTTCAACAAATGGTATCTTTTATGATTAAATGAAAGCTTAGTTGTTAGCAAGGGGCTTATTCCGTGAGAAAATTTCATCTTTTAAACCACCCTGTGGCAATAAAAGAAAAGTGTTATAGGGTATTAAAGTGTGTCAAATTTTGAATGTTTTATAAGTTTAGGCCAATTACTTCAAGCTACTGGGCGGATTATAATTAAATCTTGTAAGTCACCCTGGTGTTAATAACGGAAAAAAGCTATAGGATGTCCAAATTTGACTAACTAGTGTCAAAAAAAGTTTTAGCCAAAAGCGTAACTTCAACAAATCAAAACAGAATTTTAAAAATATTTTTATATTTCTGAAGGCGTTAAAGGATATTGAAAATTAATTTAATTTGTTTAATTTCTAGAATTATTTTTATTTTTTTTGTTTAATTTCTTTCCAGGGAACTCAATGAAGTGAAAATGTAAAAAAGATTTTTTAGCTTAAAAAAGGGAAAATTAAGTTAAGGGAAAAATAAAAAAATATATATATAAAAATTTGAAGGAATTTTAAATAAATTTTACAAAATGTTTTAAACATATTAAAAATAATTATATTTGGGATTTTATTTCTTATGTTTTTAAGTGAAATTATAGACTATTTTTATTTTTTTATTTAATTTGTTTTATATTTATTAATAACAAAGTTGTTTTATTTTCTTTTTAATTTTGTTTGTCTGTTTTTTTTTTCAAATTAAAAAAAAGGAAATTTTAATATTTTTTACAATTTTCTATTGGCATGTGGTGAGATATTTTAAATAATGTAATCTTATTTTGTCATTTTAAAACTTTTCTTTTTTGATAAATTAAATAAAAAAATAAAAAAAATAGGTTGCCTAAAATTTAAATATTGTTTAATTTTCTATTAGGCTATAGTGTGGTCTTTTAAATAATCTAAAATACTTTTCATTTACTTAAATATTTGAAAATAAAAAGTTATAAATAGTTTAGTTAATAAAAAATGTATTTTTTAAATTCGATCATATTTTTAAAAATTTAAAATATTCTTTAAATTTATATTATTCCATTTTCTAATCTTTCATATAATGAAAATAAATTTTGTCGTTTTTAAAAATTTTTTAATATTTCCTTGGCCTAAAATTTTTTTATATTTGAAACTTTACATACTCGAGCTGGTCAAATTTGATACCCTGTAGATTATCTAGTGTTACCTAGGGACAACCATAGGATTTTTCTGTAAGTCTAAGTCCTCCTCTGCAACTTTTCCATACATTTAAATTTAATCTGACCTGCAGTTTTGCAGATACTGATTTATTAGCAAAAAATGTGAGTTTGACCCCACTGTGAAACATATATAATTAAATAAAGTGGAACGACTTTCATTAACTAATACCGTGAATCTGAATTGAAGAAGAAACTATGTTAATTATTATTATTATTATTTATATTATTATTATTATTATTATTATTTATCTTTATTATTATTATTATTATTATTATTATTATTATTATTATTATTATTTAATTTTTGTATTAATATTTTTCATTTAAAAAATTAAACTTTTTGAACTTTATTTCTAAAATTCCCTTTTCAAACTTTCTTTTTAAATTTTAGTTTTATTTTACTTTTTCTTTTTTCTTCTATATTGTTGTCTTTTCCTTTAACAATTGTATAGCATGTCATGACAAATTTCCTGCTAGCAACACATTAACAATATGCATTATTTTCACTTGTTTTTTTTTTTCAATAACAATAACAAAAAACGAAACAAAAAAAAGTATTCATACAAAATGACACTGACTTACGAAATGCAGGACATTATAATATTTCAAACACACACACACATACGTACATATTATAATAGAAAAACAACAACAACAAAACAACATAGACAAATTGTCAACAAACTGCAAAAAAATAGCGAAAAAATCTGAGATTCTCTTCATATGTATTATTTAAATTACTAGGAATATACTCGGCATCATTAGTTATTTTATAGCACTCACAAACTCACTCTCTCCCTCTCTATCTCTCATATCTTTATACTCCTATACTTATATTCATAATTTACATAAACAAAATTGTTTTGTAAAGAAAAAATATTATTAGTGTTTGTATGACTGTGTATATGCTTTACAACAACAATTGTTTGTTGACTAAGAAATGTAAACAATAAATAAAAAAAAAGGAGTATATTATAAAACAAGTTTTCATTTCTTATACTCTTTAAAATATGAGTATGTTTATAGGTAAGCTACTCTTTTTTTTTGTTTTTAACCGTGTAAATGTAGTTTTGTTTTCAATTTTTTTTATATATTAAAGGTTGTGGTTGTGACGCATTATTAATAGCAGCAATAACAACAACTGTTGTTAAGCTTAAACCTCTCAACCCACATTCATATGGATGAGTATTATGAGTACTTACACTCTTGCCTATCTCAACACTCGCTTTTTTTTAAAGCATTATTTTGTTTTGTTTTACATGAGTGAATGAATAAATGAATGAATATTGTTTTGGTACGCTAAATTTACAGTTTGGTTAAAGATAGAAAGAGAGAGTGAGTGTGTAAAGAGTTGATGATTATGATGATGAGTACATATGAAGAGTTTATGTATGTAAGTGTATTATATGTATAGTAAAGATGAGCCTGAAAATAATGATGATAATAATAATGCCATGGTTAGGCGTATAAAAAAAGGATTTTTTTTTCAAAAAATAATAATTTCACTGCTGTTTAAAGTTATGTGAGGTGTATATTTGTAGCCATATGTTAAGTTTAATATGCATATTTTCTTGAAAATAAACCACAAAACTGTCGAGAAAAACACTTTTTACTTACTAATATATTTGAATGGTAAAAAAAAAATATCACAAATGAAAAATATTCATATATGAGTCTTTTAGTAGTATTTTTCTTTTCTTGTTGTATTAACAGTTAGGCTGCTGCAGATTTATTTTTAAAACTTAATAACGAAATGTTGTGTTATTAATGTCAGGTATTGTAGAGGTTTTAAAGCATTTTTAAGTTTAATATTAGTTTTTTTTTCGAGAAAATGAAATTAATAAAAATAAATATTTAAAAGGAATTTAATTGAAAGGTCTTATTTTTTCAGAAACATTAAATATTAAAAAAAATATATATTTAATCATTATTATATATTAAATAAAAAAAATTAAGAAAAAAGGATTAAAAAAGGAAAAATATGTTTAAATAATGAACATATTAAAACTAAAAAAAGTAATTAACAACAAAAACCTTTTTGTTGAAATAAATATTCTTGTTTATTTATATAAGAACTTGAACATTTTAAATTCATATTTTAAAACAAAATGAGTTGCAATATTGTCATTATTAAAAAATTTTATAAAGACTCATTGTCTTCTGAATAGAAAACAACATTTGTTTTCCAATGATATATAATAAGTATAATATTTCTTTCTTTACAAGTAAAATAAATAATCACTAACTTAAGAAAATTGTCATTTATTTTTTAAATAAAAAATTCAGCTTTTTACAAAAGCAAAGTTTTTACAAAATATTTTTTTGAAAACTTAGGATTTTTTTTAAAAACTTATCAAAAAATATTTTAAAAAGGTTTAGCACTTTAAAACTTATGACAATTTTTTATGGAATATAGACTTTAAAAAAAATGTTAAGTTTAACACCCTGTAGAATACTTTGCGTTAAAACAGGGTGTTGAAAAATTTAATTTTCTAAATGCTGGTAGTCTTTTCTAGGCTTTAAAAAATAACTAGAAGTTTAGAAGATATAGACTTTTTAAAATTACTTAAATAAATAAAACTAGGGAGCGTATGATTAATATTAATTATTTTAAAATAAATAAAATCAAAATTAATTTATATAATTAATTTATGTAAATAGAAATAAATAAAAATTTTGATATACAATGTAAAAATATTACAAAAATATGGATTTAACATTCTTATAAATTATATTAAAATAAAAACTATAAATTAGGAATTAGAAATTATAAATTATAAATAATTAATTATAATTTATTAATTATAAATTTTAAAATTAAGAACATAAAATGTAAAACTTAAAAATAACTTGAACACCCTGTATCTTATTTAGTATTACAGAGTCTGTTTACAAATGAAATAGAAAATGTAAAGCAATTATTGAATACCATTAAAGGTCAAGCTCTTCTTTAAGCTAAGGTAGTCTTAATTTGACATCCTGTAGTATTCTTCGTATTTAAACAGGGTGTTAAGGTAATACATTTTTCAAAAGCTTGTTTGGTTTTTCTTTATCACCTTCTTATGCAACATATTTTAAATGCATTAGGGTATTTAAAGTTATAGACTATTTAATGTTACATTTTGATCGTATTGAGGAGCGTATTATTAATATTAATTGAAATAAGTTAATATTGTAATCATTTGGCCTGACTGCAATTAAATGCTTTTAAAATTTGTTTGTTTATTTTTTCTTTTAAGTCCATAAAATATAAAGTTTTTAACTTAAATATTTTTTTTTTTTTTAATAAAAATTTATTTTTTTTATATTTTCAAATTAAATCCTTCAAAATTTCTTATATAGAACTTAAAAAATTAGAATTTTTATATTAATTTTTAAAGTTAACAGAATTACGTTTAAAGTGAAAAAGAACGTATAAAGGTTTTAAGTTTTTAATTAATAAAGTAAATGTAGTAAATTCAAAATTGAAAATTTATGGTTCTTTCAAGTATTACTTAATTTAGCAGCCTGTAGTTTACTTTGGATGACAACAGGGTGTTTATTAATTATATTATATGAAAGTTTACAATTATCTTTATATTTTTCTTATACAAAATTTGTAAATTGGTTTGGTAGTTTTAAAGTTATAGACTTTTATATTAAGAAACCTCTTAAATGTACAGGGTTGCGTATGATTAATATTAATTCATAGTATATCATTACTTTTAAAGAAATTTAACTATAATCATATAAATTTAATTAAGATAATTAATAATTAATAATAAATATTTCAATTCATAGACATTTGAAATTTAGTTCAGAAAATTATAGTTTTTTTAATGATTTAAAAATATTATTTTTTTATTCTTATTCTTAAAATTTACGCCATTTGATATTTTTTTAACCTTTTTGCTTTATTTTATTTCATTTTATTTTATTATTTTTATTGAATATTGGAAAGGTTATGCATTTCCCAAGAACTCCTTTTAATTATTTCATGGTTTGCGCGGTTTTTCTTCACAATATTATAATACAATTATTTACTTTCGCTTCAGTTTTTTTGGCAGTGTATTTTTATACCATTTTAAAAAACCACAAATTTTTACACATGGCTCACACAAAAATTGCTTAATAATAAAGTTAAGTCATTGAGATATAGATAGATACATATTGGTGGCTAAATTGATTGTAGTCTTACTCATATGAGGATTTTCCTTTTTTTATTATTTATTTCTTTTAATATTTGTATTTTGAGTTTTTCTTCTTAAAAATCTTATGGTAGCAAGAAATACCAGCATATGATTGTTAGCTGAAGCATAACAAATAAAACAAGTTAAGCCAACGACCATCACCATCACCATCACCATCACCAGCACAATCATCATCATCAACACTATCAGTAGCATTACCATCATCACCGTCATCTGTAACAATATTGATTGATTTATGAGCTGAATATTTTTTTGTTTTTTATCAGTTCTTTTTTTATAATTTCCCATTTTTTCATATTCTTCTCGGAATAAATTTCACATAAGCTGGAAATAAGATTTTTTTATAAGTGAAACCGGATAAGCAAAAAAAAAAACCATTAACCACACAACAGCTTTCATCTGTACCATAAAAATTAAAAGTTAATTTTTTGTTAATAATTTCTTTTTATATCACAAAAATAAAAGCCTTAAAAATATGATTATTAACAGAGAATTTCTCTTTGCCACCATCCGTTTAACATTATTATTTAACCATAATTGTTAATGAATTTTGTAATTATTAAAACAATGCATAATGATATGAATGCAAAGCAAATGATGGTAATTTAAATATAATTTTCATTTATAAAAAAATGTAGCAAAATAGCTTTATAAAGCAATTAATATCTACAGTAATTATTAAATGATTTTTAATTTGTGATAATAAATTTTAAGGTTTTTAATTCGGTTTTAAAAAAATATAGAGCTTCCTTAATGGATTAAAGAAAACTGAAGTAAAATTTTTAATTATTTCAAATTTATTTTAATTTTTAGTTTAATTTTTATTAAAAAAATTTAAATCATTTTAAAAATTTTATTTACTTTTAATTACTATAAACTCTAAAGCTAATTTAAAATAAAATTCTCTACTTTATTTCAAGTTTCTTTAAAATCACCAAATTATATGAATTAATATTAATCATACGCTTCAGAGTCCTCACAAGGATGATTTCATTTAAAGGTCTATAACTTTTAAACTATTACTTGTAGATAAAAGTTTAAAAGAAGAAAATTATAGCCAAGAGTATCAGCTTTTGAAAAAATTTAAAATAAACATATTATTTTTACACTGAGAGAATTACAGGGTTTTAAATGTAAAAATTTTAAAAATATTAATTTCAAATGAATTTCTTTACATTAATAAATAAAAATAATAATAAATGATTTTAAATACTTTAAACTTTAAAATATATTATTTATTTAAAAAAATCCTTATTTTATACAAAATTATCTCATATATTTTCATATTAATTCATTAATAATCATACGCTCCCACTCCTACTAAAGAGCATAAGATGAAAAAGTCTATAACTTTTAAACAACTACTTGTAGCGAAAAATTTTATATAAGAAAATTATAATCATGGGTCTCAGCTTTTAGTAAATTCTATAAATAAACATTTTATTTTTACACTGAGAGAGTTATAGGGTTTTAAATTTGAATATTGTAAGAAGATAATTTTAAAGCATTTTTTTTTAAATTAATTTAAAAAATTTCAAATACTTTTCAAAATATATTATTTATTAAATAAAGTCTTCATTGTATCCAAAATTATGTTATAATTTATAAAATATTAATTAATAATAATCATATGCTCTCCATTCCTTCCAAAAGAGCATATGATGAAAAAATTTTAATTTTCAAACTACTACACGTAGAGAAAAATGTGAAATAAGAAAAATATTGTCTACAGTCCCAGCTTTTAGAAAAATTTATAAATTAATGTATTATTTTTACACTGACAGAATTACAGGGTCTTAAATGTGAACATTGTGTTAATTAATATTAATCATACGCTTCAGAGTTCTCATAAAGATGCTTTCATTAAAAGGATTATAACATTTAAACTGCTATTATAAATTCTTTAAATTGCTTTATAATCAACCATAGTAAATAGTATGTTATTAAGTATTTTATCACCTAGTTTCAAATCAAATTTTTGGATGATAACTCAATGGGTTTCTAAGATATAAAAATTTAAATAAAACATTTTTTAAAATTAAAATATTTTTTGTACCAAAAAACCTTTTAACATACTCAGACATTTTTATTAATAATTAAAAAAGTATGCAAATTAAAAATTTAGAACTTTCTATATCGAATAACGGTTACTAAGTTATTAATCCCATGTATTGTTTTTAGTCCTTATGTATTTTTTAAATACCCTAAATGTGTCCGTCCGTCTGTCCGCCTTAAATAGGAATTTAAGTCACTTGGTTATATTAAAAAGTTTAAAAAGAAAATTATTTTCACATAAGTTTAAAATGATTTCTTTTCTAAAATTGTCATAAATGTCTTTAAGAAATCAATCAATTTTTGTAATAAGAAAAAATTAAAAAAAAAAAAAACTAAAAATTACAATTTCATTATTGCTAACTTGTTCATGTTCAAAGTTAAACTAAAAGAAATATAAAAAAAACATAGTAATGACAATGAAATCATTTTGTTTTTATGATTTAACAAAGAAAAATCTTGTATATTTTTCTTTAACTGCAAAAAATATTTGACAGACAAATTTACAGGAAACTAGCAAACATTTATCTTATAACAAAACAACAGACGGATATTGTATCCCTTTTGAACTGAAAAAACAAGCAAATTTACAAACAAGTCTTGTGTAATTACAGTGGGTTAAAGAAAAGAAAGATTTGGAAAAAATACTTATTGAAAAGCAATAAAAATACTTAGTTTAATATCATACTTAAAGAAGAAATTTTATAATTTTTTCATAAATTATTAATAAGTTTCAAAAGGACTTAGAAAAATCAATAAACTTTTTATACATCAAATTTAAATAGAATATTTTTTTAATAAAACTTTGTTAAATATTAAAATTATATTATGATTATGGCAATAAATCATGCTTCCAAGAACAATATTTTGATATTTTTATTTTTAAATTTTTTATTTGATGATGAAATTCAAAATTTTTATAGTAAATTTTTTTCAACCACTACAACAGTTCCGACCACTTGTAAGGCCAATAACTGACCAACAATTTTTTTCATTTATTTATTTTTTTCTCCTCTTATTTTTGCAATAAACTTTATTAACACCCTCAAACGATAGTTAACAAAATATTTTTGTTATAACTTTATTACAATTTTTATATGTAATATTGCTTTATATACACAAATATTTATATATGTATGTGTATTAATATAAAAAAATATGTGGGTGAGAAAAATTCATATACATATATTTATTTAAAACCAATAAAATATAATAAATATATTAACCTTAGTTGATTGCTATTTTCACAAAAAAATAAAAAAATGCTGGAGGAATTTGTTTCATTTAATAAAATCGGTAATACAATAAAAATATGGAAATTTTTTAAAGGCAAACTAATGAAAAGAAAAATCATTTACAAAACTATATTTAAAATTCTAAAAAATGCACTTTTATAAATAAGCTACTTAGCGTATGATTAATATTTAATTAATTGTTATTTTCACTATAAAGACTTATTTTAAAATTAACTTAAAAATAGTTTAACTAACAAACTGTGATAATTTTTTTACACAAATCAATAGAGAAGATTATTAGCTATAAGAAAATATAAAAATTATTTAATTTACTTAATATATATTTTTTAAAAGCTCTTTGAAAAACCCATAATTTTTTTCCAAATTAATTTGAAAAAAAAAAAATTTTTAAGTTTTATTTTTTTTTTTAAATGGCTTAGAAATTATGATCATCTAAATAAGAAATCCTAGAAAGATAAATAATTTTGAAATTATAATAATAAAAATGTTTTTTTTTTATAAAATTGTGCTACATAGTGTATGAGTAATATTTAATTAATTGTTTTCTTTACTAAATAGACCTATTTTCAAAATTGTTTAATAATAGTTTAACCAACTAAATGACCTAATTTTTTTCAATAAATCAACAGATAATCATACAAGCTTTAAGAAATTATAAAAAAATATTTAATTGCCTTAATATGAATATTTTATAAAAATTTCTGAAAAAAAATTAAAATTTTTCTTCACTTTTTCATTACAAAAAATGTTATAACTGCAATGATATGCTGGATTAAAATGGTTTAAACATTATATTTATCTTATATAGAGATCTTAGAAGGAAATATAATTTCTAAGTTATAATAAAAATTAAACAGTGTTGCCAGAAAATGCTCGGTGTCATATAATATGCTAAATTCTGCTAAATGTAAAGTTTAGACCACATTTCAGTAATTCATGCCATTTTATATGAATGTGGCTCTTGAAAAACAGCCTTTTCGCTCTTGTTTTCAAAATACTTTGTTGAATATTTCGGGCACATAAACAATGTATAGCGCAGAGCACAGACAATTTCAATAAGTATCAATTCCTATATCAAAATTCCAGTCCCTCCCAAAAAAGTTTAAAAACTAAAAACTGTTGTTATCAAAACTCGGCAACCCAGTATAAAAATTGGGAATTGGGAGAAATGGGGCTTTGTTCATAGCCCATTAGTT
>MINK01174488.1:0-13036 GCA_001735545.1 Phormia regina
TTTATCGCGAAAAGTAATTAAAAACTTACAGTCGTATTCAAAAAAAAAAAAAAAAAAAAAAAGTGGAAAATTATTCTTATGAACGCATTGTGTTCTCTTATGAAAGGAAACATTCTTTGTTGTAGTTTTCGATATTAATAGAGCCCACTGTAACAAATCACTTGCTTCCTTCGCCGCAACTGCATAAATCTTGCCAAACTAGGAATTTCTTAAGAAATTTCGACAACTTCGGTCCTAATCTTATACTAACATATCCTTGAGCATCATCAAATGCAAACTTTAACCAGGATCCTGCACAAAATCTGTCTGTGTATAAGTTACATACATACATTTCATAAAATGAACTTTTTTGTATGAAATTTGATTTCAATTTCCGTGCCTTCAAAATATCATGTGGACCTTTTTATTATTGGAAACAATTTGACAGCTGTCGTTTAATTCTTTGGCCAACTATTTGTAGGGCCAATTTAGATTTTTTTAAATTGTTTAATAATTTATAGTACGTAAATCATTATCCTTGCTCATTTTGATCAAACTTACAACAAATAAATATGGCTGTCATTGAAAATAATAACTGGCATATTTTTGGATTGCTTTGGAAAGAAGTAATGAGGCAAAACGTGTGTTAAGATTTTTTCGATAGCATTCCTTAGAAGTCTTCAAATTAAAAAGTACCAAAGAAGTATCAACATTATTGTATTTGATTCATGTACTGAATATAAAAAATAATTTATTTTTATGGAAAGTATGATTTTGTAATGTTATAAATTTCCTAAAAAGCAACATTTTTAAAGAATAGTACTAAATATGTTTGAAAAACGGTACTTAATTAAATGAAAGTAAGATAACTATGTATTTTAAAAATAAAAGAAGTAGCAAAATCTGAATAAAGTACCAATAAAAAAAAACAATAAATATATAAATAAATTTCAATATTTAAACATTAGCATTCCGTTGTTTATTTTAATTTACATTTTATTATGTACATTTAAGATCATTTTGTATTTGTGTAAACAATTTAATTTATTATTTTTTATATATATTTTTTTACATTTTATTTTAATAAATATTAAAAATCAAACGAATCAATAACAACTCAATTTATTTAATTGTTTATGTAATTTAAACCTAACGATATACTCTCATATTCCATTTTTAAAACAAATACAAATGAAAATAAACAGCATGACGTATGAGTAATAAACATTTAATTTGTACAGCAAATGAAAAAATAATAATTAAAATTAATTATACGTCACCAGGGGATCTAGCATTAATTGCAACTAAATGTATTTTATTTCCCTTTTTGGTACTATTTCTTCCATAATATAAAAAAATATTATGCATTTAAATATTTTTAAAAATTTCTCACACTTTCTTCTTAGTAAACATTTTTTTTATTAAAACGCTAAAAATAATATAATATTATTAAGAATTATTTAAATTATAATTTGTAAAGAAAAAAAAAAAGTTGACAGTAAATGAGTCAGTCTTTAATTATAAAATATATTTGAGTTATATTTAATAAAAATTTATATATTTATTTAATTATTCTTGGTAGTTCTTATCTCAATTGCATTTTTTATAAAATTTAAATAAAGTACATGATATATCTGTTGGAATTCTATCTTGGCCAGATCCCCTGCTGTTTTTATTTGCTATTTGTTGGAGTGTCTTTTTAAGTATTTGAGTGTTTTCTTTTTATATGAAAGAAAATAAATTTAATTTAGTTTTTTATCTTTGCCAGTTAATAAATATTAGTAAACTTATGTTACCAGAGGAAATGGGGAGAATATTGAAAATTTTGTTAAAAGATAAATTTTTCAAATATTCTAGATATTAAAATAATAATAATAATAATAATAATAATAATAATAATAATAATAATAATAACAATAATAAATGAAATCAGTTAGTGTAAACAATTAAAATTAATGTCAACAAAATTAGTAATAATACATTTTTATTCAGAAATAAATAATATTGAAAAAAAAATGTTAAGTAATTTTTGGAAGTTTTATATATAATTTTCAGTCAGGGTATAATAATTTCAAATTAAAAATTTAAATAAAATTGTTTAATACATAAACCATTTTCTAATATCCTTAATAACTTCTTAAGATAATTTTCAAATCTCTGTTACTAATATTCTAATCTTAATTCTCCCCTAATATTCTTAAAGTTTCAAACGATTTATTACTTCTTTTATTATGAAAACATTTAAATTTTACATCCTTTTTAACTTCACTTTATTCTAGATAAAATGGGAAAATAAAAGAAATTTAAATTTATTTTTCCTTTTAAGTTTCTTAACTGGCTGCATGCACTTTATTTTATATGCTATCCCTTGTTTTATTTTCTCTTAAATAAAATTGATTTTCTGGCATCACGTTTTTCTTTCGCAAAAAAAATGCACTTAATTTTATTTATTTTTTTCTCTCACTCTCCTTGACTTCACTTACAATTACAAACAAAGATAGGGACAGTAACATGAAAAATTGTTTTTAAAGTAAAATATGTTACAAACACATTCTTATGCATTAAAAAAAAACTCACACACTCATACATTAAATAAAGTTGAAACAATTTAACAAAATTACTTTACACGCATATAACCTTTATGGCAATAAACACACTACGACATACACACTCACTTACTCACTCACATGAAAATGCAATTTAAGGAAAAGGAAACAGTAAAGAGGGAAGGAAATAGAGGAATTTATAGGAGAGAAAACAACAAAAGTAAACAGAGTAAATAGTGTATAAATATTTCTAAAACAACAATAGCAACAAAAAAATAAAAATAAAGAGGGGATAAATAATAGAAAAATGAAAACGAACATGGAATCTAACTAAATCACATCAACAACAATTAAAAGATGTAAGAAAAATTCTAAATAGAAGGAGAGTAAAGAGCAGGGAAAAAATAAAAGCATGATATAGTAGCAACAACAACAAAAGAAGTAGGGAAAGCAGCAATAACTATAACAAATAATAACAATGACATGTTAATATATGATACTAAAAAAAAAGAACATTAGGATGGTATCAGAATGCTAATTATCGATGTGTTTGTAGGCAAATAAAAAATATGATTAGTAGCAAACATTGAACTGTGTCACATTATGTTTAGAATTTATTTAAAATAAATAAACGTAATTTCATGATTTAAATATTGTCTTAAATTTATCTATAAACAATAACATAGTTAGACCCAATAAAAATATCATAAATTAACCATAACTTGGTTCTAATTTAAAGGTAATTTTAAAATTGAAAATAATATAATAACTACCACCAAATTGCTTATCAAATTAAATATATTTAACAATAATAATGTTTATATATTATTATGGTGAAAATAATATTGTTAAGATAAACATATTGCAAAATGTTTTTTCACTGCGTTGCACTCTTCTTTTTTTTTTAATAGATAACTTCTCTTAGGAGAATTTTTGAAAAATTAAAAATTAATTATTAATGTTATCGAAATAATTTTTGTTGGAATTAAAGATTGATATTTTTTAAAAACAATACTAAACAAATATTAGTGAAATTATAACATTTCAATATTTTTAGAACAATTTAAAAAGTCTTAAAAAATGTTTTTGTTTTTATAAAATCTGTAGACCTGAATTTGTCTCAAGCCAGTTGGTAAGAAACTGAAAGCCAAAATAATTTAAATGTGTATTTTATATTTTAATAGCTTCAAAAAAATGTTTAAAATATTTTCTGGCATTCAGTATTGAGAAATATAAATTTCTTTTCAAAATATACACATCAAATAAAAATTTCTTAATTAAAAATTTTAGAAATTAATATAACAAAAAATACATTGTAAAAAGTTAAAATAATTCTACAATATTTTTGAAAAAAGAAACAGATTTTAATAATAATTTCAGATCACTCATTTTGAAAATTTTTCAAAACTACACAAAATTTATATAACTTTGAAATTTGTTGATCATAATATTATAAAATATAAATCGATACTTATTTCCAATAACAAAATAAAATCGAATACAAAATTATGGATCAAATATTCAAACGTAGATATTGTTTCTTAACTGTTAGAGATAACTTATTTTCTCTCTATGTAGTTCAGCATTTAATACAAAAAGAAAAAAAAAATACGAGATGTAATTTAATTCAACACCCTGTTGCTTTAATTATTAAAAAGTGACTACTAGATAATTTATTGAAAGTTTTCTTCTTCATCTACAGCTCTCCCATACAATTCAATCAGATCAATATTATAGGAGATTTTTTTTCCAAATTTTTTTTTTTTTTTTTCAATTTCCCTTACTGAATAGAATGAACCAAGATTTATTTTTATTTATTTATTATTTTTCTCATTTAACGATACACAGAAAAAATTATTACCATATTTTTTGCAATCAACACAGTAGGTTAATTTTGGATTAAAATTTAATAAATATATTCAAATAGAACTGATATAAGAATCATATTTAGGTAAGATTTTATTTCTCATTTGTACTTCATTCAATCATCTATTTAATTCATTTAATATTTTTTTTAATTGAAATTTAATAAATTTTTAATTCAATGAATTATTTACTTTGATGATTGATTCTATTTTTTTTTTTTTCTGTACACAATACAAATTTTCCAAATATTACAAAATGCTTTTTAAACTTTTTCATACTCCAATATGATTTTATAGTATTCTGGCATGATTACAGTATAATTTCTCTTAAAATATATATTCTCATCGGTGCCCTTTGTTTTAGGAGCCAATCTAATGTTCATTGTCTAACACACAATTAAACATTTACAGTTTTACTTAAACATGTTTACATAGTAGATGTGTCTCTGTATAATTTTCTTTATGTTTCTCTGTAGACAAATTTGTCTCTCTTTGTTTATTATTTAGTATTTTGACTTGTTTCCTGCTGAGATTTTTCATATATTTTGTTGTATTTTTAATTACTATTTTATTAATACTTGTGTCAAGTTAAATTGGTCTTTAAAAATATATGAAATAATTGCTGGCGTTTACTTTTTGATATTTTTCTAATATTTAATTTAATTTAATTTGAGATTAAAAGAAAAATATGATTATTATTATTACTATATTAGAAGGAATATAGTAATATTTAAAATGACATATAAATCATAAACAAGACGTATAAGTGAACATTTTATTAATTATAGCATAAAATATTACCTATTTGGAGGTAAACATAAATTGTAAATATAAAAAATCATCATTTAACAAATATATATGAAAATAATAAAATCAATTAAAAATTTGTTTAAATTTGTACCACCCACAGAAAAATATTTCTAAATAAATTAAATCAATTAAGTAGATGATTGAATGATTTAAAAAATATAAATAGGAAAATTTAATATTATTTTATTTTTTCTTAAAAATATATTTATTAAATTTTTATGCAAAATTAAAAAAAAAAACGATAATTTTAAGAATATAATTTTTGTTAAACATTTTCCCTCAGTAATCAGCTTAATTCAGTTAATTCGTTTCAACATTTTTAGAAACAAATTTGATTTTGCTTTAATTTAAATAATGGCCTTAAAACATAATTAAAATATAAATTTTATAATAAAATCCTTTCTTTAATCTAGATACAACATACAGTATATTTTAAAAGTTGTTATGTTTTTAATCTTACTCTAAAAGAGATATCCAAACCAATTTAGTTTCATTTATTTATCTACAATTGTTTTCTTGTAAGAATAATTTTCTTAATCACTGTACTTTACACGTATTCCATCGTCACAATTTATAAATAAAATATGTTTTTAGCTATTAAAATTTTGTAGTAACTTGAGAAGTTTTTAAACTAAGTATAGACTTTATTTAAATACATAAACATATTAATATTAGGGATATAACACATTTAAAAAATAAATAATAATAATAATAATAATAATAATTTGAAGAAGATTTTTCTAAATTTGTCTTCTAGAAACATTTTCACATCCAAATTACATTTTGTTCATATCTTCCAGTTAAATGACAATTTTTCAATATTAAATAGAATTTTTCTAGAGCAAATATTTTTAAAATGTTATATTCCTAATATGCATAACACATACAAGTTACTTATGTATGTAAGGATAATACACACATACACTGACGGTCAACTGAAAAAGTTCAAGATTATCATGACATTGAAAAGCGTATTATTTTTAATATTATTAAGATATATATTTTTCATCTTGATTTCAAAAGTCTTGAAATCAAAGATGTTTAATAATAAGAAATAATCAATAAAGAATTATTTTAATAGATTTTCTTAAAAAAAAAAATAAGTCTATTTTTTTTTGGATCACCTGATTAGGTTCATTAAGATAAATAAATAAAATAAACTTATACGAAGTATTTGTTTTCCTCCAATTTTTTATTTTCCTAATATTTTCAACAGTTTTCTATAAGATTATTAAAAAACTTGATTCGATAAAGAAAAAAAAAACAAAATTATATCATGTGAATAATTGTGACTAAGAAAATTGGAATTCAAATTAATTTGAACAATTTGTTAAGAAATCAGTCGCGCTATAGAAAAAATATATAACAAAAAAGTTATTTGTAAAGCAACAACAGAGACTGAGATATGATCCATTTTTCAAAATGCGTTCAATTCTACTGATTCGGCGTCAAAAATTAAGAAAAAAAAAAAAAAAAAGAGGTTTAAGAGCAAGTGTTTTACCGTTATTCTAAATTCAGTGTACCCAGGGATACAAAAACTTATTATACAACCCATCTCTAAAAAGCATTCGTGAAGTAAAACTACTCCCATTTAATCGTGAACTCATCCTGCGGGAAATTGGTAGCAATTGGTGAAATAGTACCGATTCTTCAGTATCAGTTGAGTACCAATTGTTACCTAACAGTCATCAAAGTTACAGTTGAGAACTAATGAGAGCTAATGAGCAATTACTAACTCGCATTAACAATCTATGGCTGAGTGATGAGTGTGTAAGACTATAAAATATGAGATAAGTAAAAGTAAGCTGAGTTCGAGTCGGGGTGCCGTCACCAAAAAAGATATAAATCGTAAATTAAAAAAAAAAAAAACATACAAAAATAAATTAATTTTGTAATTGATTTGCAAAATTGCATTATATTTATTTATACTGAATATGACTTTTCGGGTTAGTTCTATGAGGTGTCCCAAAACAGGTTAAAAAGGATGAATTGCTCCCTCCTAGACCAAAGCAATGTTAAAGTGACAAGTCCAGCTCATACAAAGTGTTAGAACTAGAACCGGTCTCTGTCACTTTGGACTAAACCCGTGACATATTTTGTGTTAGATCTCTTCCCTATAGGGTATGTTCTAATAAAGGAATGAAACATATTTTTCTATAAGATGAAAAAAATCAATCTGACAGTTTCTATGGCTTTAGATATTATTTGGGAAAAGAAAAATGCTAATTTTGTATCTTATAAAACTGTGAAAAAATTGTAATGGCTTAGATTGTAACTTCATGTTATGAGACATGTGAATTTAGATTTTAATTCCGTAGAATCACGAAAAATTCTTACAAAAACTTTATGAATAAAAAATATTTTTTGCATTTTACACACAATTTTACTTCACAAAAATATTCCTGCTCGACTATGCCCCTATTCCACAGGAGTGGTAAAACAACGAATTCAAAGTTAAAAATTTAACACTTTGAAGTGGCTACTTCTCGACCTTAATATAATAGAAAATGCGTGGAAATTGCTGTCACCTAATGTTTATGAGTCGGACAGACAATTCGATAACAAAATATTATTATCTGAAGAGATTGGAAAAAAGTTGAAGCAAAAGTTGAATAAACATTTTTATAAAATCCTTTTAATAATTTCCCAATTAATAAAATAAAATATTTGTCAACACATCTTGATGTTTGATTGAATAAATAATGCTGACCTGAAAAATTTACCTTAAAAATTTGCTTCTTGGAAAAAAAAATCGTACTTAGTTACTTTGAATACTTTAAAAGTTATTATTTAGAAAAAAATCAAATTTTATTAATTTTTTAAAAATAACAGTTTTAATGTCATAAAAATCTTGTACCTATTCTGTTGACCGGCAGTGTAAGTAACATACGTCTATCTCAAAATGAAGGCATCGTGTTTTTAAACAAAAATTTGTTCTCTCATTAATATTTATAGCCTTAGGGACTCACAAAGTGTTTATTTTGAAGAAAATATTATGTTTATTCTAATAAAATATTATTATTTACATAAATATCAATGAAATTTTACAAAATAAACTATTTTTCCTACACTAACAATATTTTCTAAAGTTCTTTTTTAAATATCTACTATTTTTTTCGATTTAATAATTTTAAAATGTTTTGTACGTCATTTATTTTATTTGTTATTTGTTTTTATCAAGTGTAATTTCGTTAGATTTTTTTTTTATTAATTTTATAAATTTGTTAATAAAAAATAAATATTTCGTTTTAAGTATTTGATCTTGTAAGTTTTTATAGTTTTTTTTTTTTGCATTTGTTTATTTATGTTTTTAAATTTTATCATTTCATGATTGATTTTCTTTGGCATTTTTTATTATTTTTTTTTTTTTTTACTTTTTTTTGTAGTCATAATTGTTTATTTTATTTATTAAACATTTATTTTTTTACTCGAAAATGTTTGACCAACCCACTGTGGCAATCAAATAAATATTTAATGTAAACAAATAGAAAATTGTTTATTTAACAATTGAAATTCTGTTTTTTTTTTCCAAAATTACATTGAATTTTTTCCATGATGAGTGGTGGTGTTGACAGTAAGATGTCATTAATTGAGGGAAAATTATTTATAAAATTATTGTTTTAAATTAATGAGAAACAAGAGTTTTTAATTGATATTACTTTTCTAAATGTGAATTTTATTTTAAATAGTTGCCTATAGTAAGAGTATTTTTTCAAAATAATTATTTTAAAATAATTAATAACTATTATTTTCTCTTTTTTCTTTGCAGGTAAGTTAAAATAATTAAATTCCATGTCACATGCTAAAAGTAAGTTTTAAGATGATGAAAAATTAAAATATTTTAAAAAAATTGCACCAAAAACTTTGCATCCTGCAAAGCAGCAAACGAAAATAAACTACTTTTTATTTATCGCAATAACTAGATACTTATGTTCGCATTATCCATGAATTCATATATTTATTATAGTTTTTCAAATAAATACATTTTTTTCGACGAGTGCCATTTGAAAAAAGGTTTGCAAAAACCGTTTTTAGTGAAAATAAATTTTAAAAGCTAAAAAAACACTAACCCTTAAAAAAATAAAAATTTTCCAAAAAAAAGTACCATTTTTCACAAAAAATTTCTACTTACAAAAAAATATGCATTAAAGTTTTCCATAAACAGCTATTTAATTAGAAAAGTAGAAAAAGTTTTTAAAAATTTGTTATTACAAAAAGTATTAAAAAAATATTGCATCCCAAAAGATGTTACAATTTTTCATTATCTTGTTAACAATTACCCTTTTGAAAAAGAGTTTTTTTGTTTTTCAATTAAATAATGGCTCTTGAAAATGTAGCCACTCTTTTTTTTTTTTTTTTTTTTTTTTTTTTTTAATTTTCTAACCTTAAAATGTACTATTTTTTTTAAAGATTAAATATTTTTAGATACATTAAATTTCCAAGAAATAATAAATATAAGAAAAAAAGTACGTTTTATAAAAATTATATAATAAAAAATAACTATTCAAAAATTACACTAATTTCCAAAGAGCAATAATTCCTAAAAGACATTTAAAAAATTTTCGAACAAGTAACATCTTTTCACTTCAAAAAAAATAAGTTTTTACAGGAAAATACCAATTCTCAAGAAAAAGTACTATTACTCAAAAACGAAAATTGTTCTAAAAAAAATTTTAATTGAGTGTTGCGATTCAAGTTCATGTTATTAAAAATAAAAGAAAATTTTCAAACCAATAATTATTTTGTAAATGTTGCAAGTTAAAAAAAACACTAATTTTAAAAAAAAGCGCTTAAGTTTAAAGAACAAATAAATACTAAAAAGCTATAAAATTTATAAAAAAAAGTTCACATTTTTACAAAAAAGTATCATCAATACATACTTAAGTTGTTAAGTAATTTATTTAAAAAAAAAAAAAAAATAGTAAATTTTCTAAAAAAAAAAAAAAAANAANAATAATTTCNAAAATAAAAACGTACCATTTTTCTAAAAATTATTTAAAAAAAAATCAACAAAAAGCTAAAAATTCTATAAACATTCTATACTTAAAGAAACTAATTATAAAAAGGTCTAATTGTCTAAAACATTTTTACTAAGAAGTATTCAAATTAATTAACTATTTAAAAAAAATCTTACAAAATGCAAATTTGAAAAATAAAAAAGTAAAAATCTCGAAAAAACAAACTCTTATTAAAACAAAAATCTAAAAAAAATTACGTTTCATTAAGAATATCGAAACCTATACATAAAAGTTTTTAAAAAGGGCCTATAAAAATGTTACCAAAAAGTAGGTTTATGCCTATAACTATAGGTTTGTTTTTTTAATTCTTAAAAAAAGTAATTATAAAAACGAATAACGTACAAATTCTTGGAGGAAGAGTACTAATTTCAAATAAATAAAAAAAAACTATAACAGCCGTATTCACAAATAAATAATGTATGTTTGATAAAGGTTTACTAACTTTTTGTATGTAAATTTCCTTAAGAAAAACTAGTCAACCTTTATCAAGCATACATTATTTTTTTGTGAATACGGCTGTAAAACTATATTATTTGGTCACCTTTAGAATAAAATAAACTGTTAAATAAAGCTTTCTGTTATTGTAATAAAGCTTTTTAAAAAGTTTTTTATGTTAACATAACATTTGAAGCCTGCTTTTTTAACCTAACAACAGGGTGTTTAATAAACCATTATTATAATAAAATAATATGAAAAAGCTCTTGCTATACTGGTATAAAAGTTTTTTAATATAACACTTTTCAAAAGCTTATATTTAACGTTAAGTTATATATATAACAATGTTATTATTATGTTATTTTATTATTTTAACATAAATGTTAATTTTTTTTACATGATTTCGTCTAAGAATTGCTAGAAATAAATCAATTTATATGTACGATTTCCTATTACATACATAGATTTTATTATTATTACTTCATCTAAATAATAGTAATAATAAACATAAAAATAAATTAACTTAAATGTATAGGAAATAGTTTAATTTATTAAATCTCTTATAATGTTCCTAAATATTTGTGTCAAGTATTTTTCTTAGACAAATTGTTCTTAGGATATTTGGTGCAGTTTACATGATAATCAAGATAATTTATATCATCAATCTTTAAGGACATTTATTTAAAAAAAAAAAATTAAATACTTTGTATAAAAAATGGATAATTTGTTAAATGTCTTTTAAGAGAAGGAGGGAGGTAAAGAAATTTTTAATTTATAAATTTTTATAAATTATTTTTGTTGTTTTTTTTTTTTTAGTAGTAGCCAGTAAAAGTTTAAATTGTATATACTACGTAATTTGTGTTTGTGTTTAACTTTTGTTTCTCTATTTACATTAAATTGAACAAAAAGTTTAATTTTGTTTAAATTAAACACTTTTTTTTTAGTGTATGTGTAACTAACTACACATGCCTGCTGTTGCAATTAAGCTTAATTGTATTAAAAACTTTATTAGTTTCAACTAGTAGTAGAGGTTTTTATTTTGTGTTGGTATTAAACAGCAGGAAACTTGTTGAAATTAATTTAAATATTGTTGCGAATTTTTGTATGCTACTGCTACTAAAATGTTAAGAGAGAATTTAAAAAAAATAAAAAAAAATCATAATATATAGAAAAACAAAAAAGCTTAATTATGAATAACTTCAATTAAAGGCCTTTTAAAGCAAGTGTGAAATAAAGTAATTAAATATTTTAGATCTTTCGGTATCTCCTGTCATTAAATCCCTTTTTTATATTAAATATTTATTTTAACTTTCGTTTTAAAGTTTACATTTTTTTTTAAACCCATTTAAAACATTTTTTCTAAAAAAAGTAATAAAAAAATAAAATCATTCTTTACCACATTTTTCTGTATTTCTTTTAATGCATTCCCTAAAGCAAATGTTGAGTTTTTTTTGCAAACTTGCTAAAAATGTTTTACAAGAGACATGTGAACAAAAAAAAACGAAGTTAAAAAGAAAGATAAAGGGAGTCGAGGGTCTTGAAGAGTAGACAAAAATAAAAATTGGATAAAAATTAAACCCAAGGCGAAACCACAAAATTGAAGGTTTTTGTTTGTATTAAAAAAAAAAATTAAACAGAAAAAATGAAATAAAATGGAGGTCAATTTCAGTTTAAAAAAGAGAACACATTCCAACATATACATACATAGTTGTTAGTAAGTAAAACATTTCGAATATAAATAATTCACTAACAGTGGCAGAAAAATATTTAAAGAATTTAAGAAAATTTGTTATATATTTTTTTTTAGTAATTTTAGAGAAATCTTGTCTTTCTTGTCTTTATGTTATTTCTCTCACTGTAAAATAATATTGTAAACTTATCATGATATTAAATGGTGAAAAATAACACCACGGAATTATAAACATTTTTATATATATATTTTTTTTTAAGTCAAGGATAAGGTTAAGGAAAAAAGGATTGATATTCAAGAAACAACTACAAATGAAACCATGAAAAGAAAATAAAGAAAAAGTTCTAGCGTTTACTTGCCAACATAAAAAGGACATTGAACATGATTTTTTTTTTTCTTGTTTACAGGGGGAGTTTTAGTTAAAACAGCCAATTTAGCAAAGATAAAAAGAAAGATATTTTTAAAAAATACCAAAAATAACAAAAAAGGTGTAAAATATACTTTTGGCAGATTTTAGCCAGGAAAATTTACAGAAAAAAATTCTTTGTTGTAAGACCTCAACTACAAAAAGTATCATGTTATGATTTAAAAGAGAATTTTAAGTTAATTTTTCTTTTGAAGGTTTCGGTATAAATATTTAAAAAATAAATAAATAAATAAATAAATAAATAAATAAATAAATAAATAAATAAA
>MINK01174490.1:0-23008 GCA_001735545.1 Phormia regina
ATCTATCTATCTATCTATCTATCTATCTATCTATCTATCTATCTATCTATCTTTTTTAAATTCTTTTAAGATTTTCTAATTTTGAAACGTATATCTCTACACATGTTCGCAAGTAAGCAATCACAAAGTTAAGTTTGTCTTAGTGCCTGACTTAGCATTTGTTACTGTATGTGTGTGAGCAAAAACAAAAAATAGAGGTTTCAAGTGTAAAAACAACACGATGCAGTCTAATACATCAAAGTAAATTTAACAATAAATTAAAAAAATACCTTCTTCGTTTATTTTCACCCAAAATCAACACAAATACGATCAGGCTGAAATATTATACAAAGAAGTACCCTACAGTGTTTTTTCTTTTTCTTTAATTAAACTAAATAAATGTCTTATTTACTATACCTCAACTATTGAAAGACATTAAGTTAGACTATTAAAATTAAATTATTTAAAATATTGTAGCTACTGACTCACGCTAGCTAAGCTCGCCATTCCTTCAGTAATGCAAACTGTGTGGCATATTACGTATGTACGTATGTATGTAATAAATAAAAAATCTTGTTATGTTATATTGTTTAAGTTTTCTTAAACATAGTTTGGGATGAATTTTATTCAACAAACGCCAACAATAACAACAACTAAAACGAAAAGATTTGTGATGCGTAATTTAGCAACAAAATGAAAATTAAATTATTTCGTTGACACTTTTATTACAATCAACGCTATTTTTTTATTTTTATCTTTTATTTAGTAAGAATTTTGATTTAGTTTTATTTTCAAAAGTATTATATTATATGTATATATTTATTTTATATATGTATATTAACTTGCATTTCCTTTAGAATATATTCTAAACAAAATGTAATATTTTATCAGTAAAATCAGACTGTTTTTAAATTGAAACTAAAAATAGTATTCGCCGTGAAAGTAAACAAAGATTAAAACCAACAAATTATTATAAATAAATTATAATCTTGTAATACCTTTGAAAAGGTCAAGGGGATCGAATATACATTTATTTCGTTTATTTTACTTATAATGGAATGTACCGAATGAAACTGGAATTGTGAGTGACTGTATAAAATTATGTAAATTTTAAAATATGAATATAATGGTGTTAACATATGCAACAATCGTTATACAAAAACAACAACAACGTTTGCCTTAAAAATAATATTTATTTGATTAAAATAAAACAATTACTCTTTAACAATTATTCTTTAACAACTATGAAAGTAATACACATTATTACAAAAAATAAACGAATACAAGTTTTCCAAAAAATATATATTCGAATAGAAATTTTCTATATAAAATTTATTGAATAAAAATTGTCTATAAGAAAATTTTTGGAATAAAAATGTTCTTTATAAAATTAATCGATTAAAAGTTTTACAGAAAATTAATCGAATAAAAATTGCATATAAAAATTGAAAATAAAAGACTTCTTTGGAAAATTAAAACTGTTTAAAACAAATTTAAAGAAATATAATTTATTAAAAAAAATAATTGGATAAATATTTTCTTTAGGCAGATAACCAAATAAAAATTTCTTTGAAATTTTTTCGAATAAAAATAAATATTATATATAGAAAAAAATAATAATAAAATATATATATTTTATCTATTTTTTTTTTTTTTGTCTTTGTCTTTGTCTTTGTCCTTTTTTTTTTTTTTGTTTTTAAGTAAAAAATTTGTTCTATATAAAATTAATCGAATCACATTTTTCTACAGAATAATTATTCAAATAAAAATTTCCTGAAAGTAATTCGAAAATATATATTTTTTTAATTTTATGGAATACAAATAGTTTAAAAGAAATCAATCGAATGGAAATTATCTATATAAAATTAATTGAATAAAAATTATCTTTAAGAAATGAATCGAATAACTGAATAAAGATTTTCTTCAAAAAGTTAACATTTTATGCAGAAAGTTTTGCGAATAGAAAATTTAATTGAATATAAATTATTTTTGGAAAATTAAACGAATACAAGTTTTATGAAAAAAATTATTCGAATAAAAATTTTCTATATAAAATTTATGGTTTTAAAATTGTCTATAAAAAAATTATTTTAATAAAAATGTTCTTTATAAAATTAATCAAATAAAAGTTCTACAGAAAATTAATCGAATAAAAATTGTATATGAAAAAAAAAAAATAAATGTTTTCTTTAGAAAATTAAGCGAATAAAAATTTTCTAAAATAATTTAAAGAAATAAAATTTATTTTGAAAAATAATTGGATAAACATTTTTTATAGGCAGTTAATCGAATAAAAATTACTTTGAAAATTATGCGAATAATAATTTTGTTTCAAAAACGTTTCAAATAATGTGATTACTTATTTATATGAAAAATTAATCGAATAAATATTTTATATAAAAAAATAATAGAACACAAATTTTTATAAAAATTAAAATTAATATTTTTTTTTTTTCAATTTTTTAGACTAAATTTGTCTATACAAAAATTAATCGAATAACGTTTTTCTACAGAAAAAAATTAAAATTCCTTTGAAAGTAATTCAAAAATAATTTTTTATGAAAATTAATCAAATAGAAATTATATATAAAACAATTATTCGAATAGAAATTTTCTATAGAATATTAATTAAATGAAAATTTACAAATAATCGAATAAAAATTATAACAAATTTCTTTAGAAGACAATTGAATAAAAATTGTCTATAAAAAGTTAATTAAATAAAAAATAATCAAAGTGAACATTTTCTGCAAAAAGTTAATCAAATTAAAAAGTTACTTTGAAAATTAATCAAACAACAATTTTTTTTGGAAAAATTAATCGAATAAAAATTAAAAAAAAAATATCGACTAGAAATTTTCTATATAAAATTTGTCAAATAAAAGATGTCTATAGAAAATTATTTGATCGATAATTTTCCTTAAAAATTAATTGACTGAAAGTTCTATAAAAAATTAATCGAATAAAAATTTCTGAAAAAACATTATTCGAATAAAAAGTTTCGTTTAGAAAATTATGCAAAAAACATTGTCTATGCAAAATTATTACAAAAAAAAATTTAATCAAATAAAAATTCTATAAAAATTAATAAATGAAAATTGTTTATAAGAAAATAGTCGAATAAATGTTGTTTAAAAAAGAAATCGAATGAAAATTTTTTTAAGAAGACAAATGAATAAAACATTTTTTTACCAAAAAAGAAAAAAAAAACGTATAAAAATTAATCGAATCAAAAACTCAATCGAATAAAAAATTGTTTTGGAAATTAATCGAACAAATTTTATTTTGGGAATATTAATCGAAGAAAAGTTTTTAAACAAAAAATGTGTTGAATAGATGTTTTCTCAGAAAACTTATCGATTACAATTTATCTAAAGAAAATTATTTAAATGAAAACTTTCTTAATAAAATTAATCGAATAAAAATTTTATAGAAAATTAAACGAATATAAATATTTTTTTAAATTACTAATAAAAATTTTATTAAAAAATTTAAAGAAACAATTTATTCTTGAAATAATTGGATAAAAATTTTCCATAAAAAGTTAATCGAATAAAAATTTCTTTAAAAAATATTAAAGTAAAAATATCCTTTAGAAAATTATTAAAATAAAAATTTTCTATACAAAATTAATTAGTTAATATTTTTGTAAAAAAGTTAATTTATTAAAAAAAAATGAAAATAATTCTAAAATATTTTTTTTTAAAGAAAATCAATCGAAAAGAAATTATTTAAAGAAAATATATTGAATAAAAATTGTCTATAAGAAATTAATCGAATTAATAAATGTATATAAAGTTAATTGAACTAAAAAATTTCTTTCAAAAAACAATTGATTAAAATTTAAAAAAAAAAAAAAAATAATCGAATAAAAATTAATCGATCAAAAATTTTCTGCAAAATTAAGTAAAAAAAAAATTTCTTTAAAAGTTTGTTGTTAAAAAATAAATAAATTAAAAGTTTATCGAATAAAAACTAAAATTTGTAGATAGAAAATTAATCAAATAAAACTTAAACTAAAAAAAATATCGAATAAAAATTAATCGAACAAAAATTTTCTGCATAATTATATAACAAAAAATTTCTTTGAAAAACTATCTTTTAACAAATAAGTCGATTAAAAGTTTTCCAAAAAGAAATGATCGAATAAAAATTTATCGAAAAAATAGAATTTTGTTTCGAAAATTAATCAAATAAAAGTTTCCTACAAAAACATTTAAACAAATAAAGTTAAACGAATAAAAATTTCATATAGAAGAAAAATTCAAATTTTAAAAAATTTCTTTAGAACACAAATAAAAAACTTTAATCGAATAAGACTGAATTGAACAAAAATTTTCTGCAAAAATAATTTATAGCATATTTTGTTGAAAATTTATCGAACAAAATTTATATTATTTACTAAATAAATCGAATAAAAGTTTTCTAAAAGAATTATTCGAATAAAAATTAATCGAATAAAAAATAAAAATAAACATTTTCTTTAGAAAATTAATCAAATAAAACTTTTCTACAAAAATATTATATAAAAAATTCTTTGAAAATTATTCGAGTAAGAAATTTCCTTTAGAAGAATAATTCAAATAAAAATTCTCTATAAAATAATATTTTTATAAAGAAAAATCAAATAATATTTTTATAATAATTCAAAAATATTATTTTTTAAAGAAAATCAATCGAATAGAAATTTATAGAAAATTAATTGAATGAAAATTGTCTACTAGAAATTAATCGAATAAAAAGTTAATTGAAGAAATTTTAATTGACTAAAAATTAATCGAACAAAATTTTCAGCAAAAATAATTATAAAAAAAGTTCTTTGGGAATGTTTCGAACAAAAATTATTTTTAGAAAATCAAATCGATTAAAAGTTTTTTTTTTTTTTTTTAATTAATCGAATAAAAAATAAAAATATTTTTTTTTTTTTTTAGAAAATTAATAGAAAAATACTTTTTTTTCTACAAAAATTTTATATAATAAAACAGAAAGTTAATGAATTCTTTTTTTTTAAATTTTTCGAGTAAAAATTTCATTTAGAAAAATAATTTAAATAAAAATTGTCTGTGCAAAATTATTTGAATAAAAAATTAATTGAACTGTTATAGATAATTAATCAAATGAAAATTTTGAATAGAAAATATTAAAGTATTAGTCTAAAACTAATGATTTTAAAACAAGTTTGAAATTTCTGCTGAATTTTTATATTTAAATATCCTTCTAAAAGTCCTTTTTTTTCTTTGTAATACAAAAAGTTAGATAACAAAACATTATTACGTATAAAAAAAAAAAAAACTGCAAACGAAAATTGAGTAAAATCCATCATCAACAATATTCTCATCATCATCAATACATTGACAAGTATATTCATCATTCTTCAAACCACCAATACACCACAATGACAGTTTAAAAAACAAAAAACAAAAAAGAAAAATATATTATTTGACATTATTTCCATTTAAATTGCATTTATACTGGCATTATTAAATGTATTAGTATGAGTGTTGGAGTCTCTCAAACTATTTAGAATTTCCGTTTAGAAAAACATCTTAAACTTTGTTTTGTTTTTTTCTCAAATTTTTTTTTTTTAAAAAAGTTTTTAGCTTTTAATTTTTTCGGTCATGGTTTTCATCTAATATTCTTTGGTGTTTATATCCGCCGGAAGTTCAAATAATAGTAAACTTTGTTACTTTTATTTCCCATATACTTCTTAACTTCATGCATCATGACCAAACATCTAAAAAAAAATTGCTTACTATCTTATGAGTATACACACATACATATATAAATATATGATTATAAATACATATAATTGCATATAAACAGTGGGTGATGAAGATATATAAACAAATATAAAATACAATAAAAAATATTAAAAAAAATAATTATAAATATTTTCTTATTCAAATTTTAATAATAAAAAAACTTAATGAATATTTATTTAATTTTTTATATATCTATAATTAATATTTTTTTAAATTAATATTTTAGGCTATTCACACCCACTGTTTATCTATAAGTAATCCTATAGAATAGTTTAGTTGTTTTCTATTCAGTTCTTTTTCTTTTTTTCCTTTTTTTTTAACTTTTAACATTAAATGACTTGACATTGACTGATGATGTTGGGTGATATGCTTCTGCATGAAACGAAGAAGCTTTAGCAGCGAATATGTTATAAAACTTACACTAGCAACAATAACAAATAGATAAACGAACCAAAAAAAAAAAAAAAATCTGAACAAAAAAAACAAGGACTTCAACTAACTGAAATTTGTTATTCTTAGCATAAGTGTTAGAAAAGTATTTGTATAAGACTTCAAAACAGAAATAACAAAAAAAACTAAGTTGCAACAAAAATAAAAAAATAATAATAATAAAAATACATCAAAAGAAGAAAAGAACGCAAGAGATAATTTTGTTATAATAGATGACTTGATAATAAAGTGTAGTAGGTATGAGTGTGCTTGTGCAGGCAACAGCAGCAGTAGCATCAGTAATAGCAAATAAGTGCAAAAGTAATTTATATGTTAATGTAGGGCAAATACTTCAAAAAACAAAAATATATAACAAAATAAGAAAAATAAAAATATTTGTCAGAATAAAAAAAAAACAACTGCAACAAAAATGGCAACAGCATTTTTCTTATGTTCTTCTACGTTTTTTAGCAACAAATAATGATATTTTAGGTATTTTAGTGATAAATATTAGTTCTATTTTTTTCTTTTTGCAAAAAAAATATATTTTCACAGGTAATATTTTCTTAGAAAATAATATAAAGGGCTAGAAAAGTTAAGAGAAATTAATTCATTTGTTGACTATAAAATAATAAATATAGTAACACATGGTCATATTGAAAAAATATTTTATAAGCTCACTAGGCATTCGAGGGCCAAATGGAAGATTCACTATAATTTTAAAAAAAAAAAACAAACAAACAAACAAACAGCTAAACCAGAGAACAAAATTTTTGATCACATATATTCCATAAAAAGCATAGCATAGCCTTTAAAATATATTTTAGCATATTCCATAAACGAGACTAAGTCATATTGTAATAAAATACTCTACACCATAGTCTATAAAATAGGTAATACTATAGCCTTAAAATACAACATGCTATAGACTATAGCTTAGTCTATAAAAATACAACAGCTAGTATATAATATTGTCTATAGCATATTTTATAAAATTGACTATAGCATAGTTTATAAAACTGACAGTAGCTTATTCTATTAAATAGACTAAAGCACAGTGTATAAATAAGACTATAGTATAGCATATTAAATAAACTATAACATACTTTATTAATAGACTATAACATAGACTACAGCATAGTCTATTAAATAGACTATAGCATAGTCTATTAAATAGACTATAGCAAAGTCTATTAAATCGACTATAGCATAGTATATTAAGTAGACTATAGCATAGTCTTTAAATAGACTATAGTATAGTCTATTAAACAGACTATATATAAAATAGGCTATGGAGTAGTCCATTAAATAGATCATAGCACAATCTATAAAAAATACTATAGCATAGTATATAAAATAGACTATAGCATACTTTATTACGTAGATTATAGCAAAGTCATTTAAAAAGACTGTAGTATATTCAATTAAATAGACTATACTACAGTCTAAAAATAGACTATAGTATAGTATATCATACTTTATGAAGTTCACTATAAAAATTCAATAGAATAGATTATAGCATAGTCAAATAAAAAGGCTATGATAGTCGATTAAATATACTACGGCGTAGTAGTATATAAAATATACTATGCTATAGTATATTAAATATACTACATCATAGTCTCTAAAATATACTATAGCATAGCCTATAAAATATATTATAGCATAGTCTATAAAATAGAATATATCATAGTCCATAATATAGACTGCAGAATATATAGAGTATGGCATAGACAATTAAACAGAGTGCGTCGTAGCCTCTAGTCTATATCAGAGTCTATAAAATAGACTATAGCATATTCTATAAAATATAATATAGCATAGTCTATTAAATATACTATATCATAGTATATGAAATAGATTATAGCATAGTCTTTTAAATAGACTATAGCATACCTCTTAAGTAGACTATAGCATAGTCTATTAAATGGACTAAAGCATAGGCAATAGGTTACAGCGTAGTCTATTAAATAGACTACGGTGTAGCTTATTAAATATACTATAGCGTAGTTTATTAAAAAAACTATAGCAAAGTTTATAAAATTGACTATAGCATATTCTATAAAGTAGACTACAACATAGGCAATAAAATAAACTATAGCGTAGTCTATAAAATACACTATAACATAATAGACTACAACATGATCTATAAAAAATAATGCATAGTCTACAAAATAGATTAAACATAGTCTATAAAATAGTTTTTAACGTCCTCTAGAAAATATTTTTTTTTCAGCTATTTTTTTTTATAATCTATTGTCACTAAAGTGATTCTTATTAATCCTTATTTCTAAATATTATTATAATTTAATTAAACCTCTTTTCGCTACATCTCATACTCAAAAGCCAATCATTTATTATAATTTTTTTATTTCGTATTTCTTTTCAGAATTTATGCCCACTTGTTTGAATGTAAACTATATTAACAATGCAGTATATGTTTACAATAAAAACAACACAAACATCAACAACAAGTAGTAAAATAAGAAGAAGAAGAACAACAGGAACAACTGCAGCAACAATCAAATCACCATGGCTTCAAAATACAACAATAGTATTTTTCCTCTTGTATTTCATAGTTTTATTGAGTACAAGAGTTCATGCAGTGCCAGCAGCTACCAATTCACTTTTATTAAATTCTCAAGTTAATAACAATAATCCCATGAATCCCAATAACAATATTAATAACAACAATAACATCAATAACAACAACAATAATAACGATAATTTAAACATCAATAATAATCTTAATAATGCCAACAATTTAAATTCAAATGTCCAACTAAATACGGGTCTTACGCCTTCACATACAAATTTAATTAGTTCAAATACTCAAACATCTAACAGCAACATCAATAATAATGGAGGGAGCGGCATCATTGGCAGCAACATCAATACAAATAATCCTGCCAGCAACAGCAATCTTAATCTCAATAGTAACAACAATAACATGATTAACAGCAACAGTAATAGCAATAATAATATAATGAATCTAACAGCCAACAATATAAATAATAATATGGCTGCCGGTGTCGGTTCTAACGGTGATTTGTTAGCCATTATGAATGCAACAAATATGGCAGTGGGTGGTATTGGCTCAACGGGAGCTGGCAGTAGTATGGGTAATATAGTTGCTTTACCAAAGGAAAAGTTATATGACAAATGTACTGGACCAGCGGATCCGGGTCCTTGTAAACAATTTACCTATAAGTGGCGTTATGAGTCGACAACCAATGAATGTACTTCTTTTATATGGGGAGGCTGTGAGGGTAATGCTCAGAATCGTTTTAATAGTGAAGCAGAGTGTTTATTTTATTGTATTGGGGCGCCACGTAAGTAGAGGACAATTATAATTATAATTGTTGTTTGTTTTAATACTTAAGTTCAATAGTTTCTGAAGCTGCTAGTTTTAGTTGCATAGTTATTGTGTAATTAGTATTAATTGATTATTAAGTTATAAATGCCAAATGACTCAAATTAGTAGCTAATAGAAATAAATAATTTATAATTTAAAATTTATAATTTATAATTTATANTTTATAATTTATAATTTATAATTTATAATTTATAATTTATAATTTATTATAAGTTTTTAATTAATTTTTTCTTATTCTTAGACACCCTACCTCCCTTTTTACAAACAACTACACGTGAACCCAGCACCACAGAGTCAGCACTGCCACAATCACCCTACACTCTCTCACCCACTTATGGCGATTCAGAGACAAGTCCTGTACCTTTCGAACAGCGAGGTCCTGAACTAACTTTTGCTGAGACGGGCCAAGAGAAAACATTTGTATTTGCTGAAAATAATACCTTCATACAAATCGATGGCGATATAATACAAACATTTCAATTAAGGTATTTATTTGTGAGAAGATAAATCAATTCTCTAAATTAAAATAATTATTTTTTATTTGCAGATTATGTCGTGAAATCTCTTTTCAATTTCGCACACGTCTGCCGCACGGTCTTCTTGTGTATCATAATGTTAAGAATCCCGATCGCATCAATTTAAATCCTTATGCATTGTATGTTATCGTTGAAAAGGGTCAATTGAAAGTTGTTCATGTGTTTGGTAAACATTCGACCAGTGTCACCGTGGGTGAAGGTTTGAATCGTGATGAATGGCACAATGTTACAGTAAGTAATCGAAAAAAAAAAAAAAACAAAATAGAATTGAGTGCAATGAAATAAATAGTTTTTAGCTACAAAAAAGAAAGTGGAAACATAAGGCAAAAAAGAAATTGAACTCATGTTAGCCTTTTTACTTATACTCCCATAAAATTGATAAACAGGGATTCTAAAATGGTAACAAAACTAAATATAATTTTTAAAATGTTAACCATTATGCCAATGTTTTTATTAATTGCAAAATAATTTAAAACTTTTTTTAATTAATATGCGATATTTTTCCAATTTCTTATTTGGTTTATTGTTTGGGAATCTCTATTTATGATGTTATATCTATGATTTATGAACGCATTGTGTTACCTCGATTCTTTATTGTTTTACTACACTTTGAACAAAATGAAATGATAAAAAAAAATAAAAAACAACAAGAATAGAAAAACTACTATGATGTGCAAACAGAATCACTTAAAACTTCTTAACAATCATATTTGAACTCGTATCATCAATAATGTATTTTGGCGTTTGTTTTAGTTACTTTTCTGCATTTTCTATTATTTGAGCTCATATTTTTATTTGACCATCTTTAACAAAACTAGAAATTGAATTGAATTGTTTGGTTATTTCAAATAGTAAAATTTTTATTTAGCTTTGAGTAATGTATTTAATTTCAAATATTTTAGTTTTATAAAATTATTATTTTTAATTTCCGCATTTATTGTAAGCCACAGTGGGGTAGAATCGTAAGTTTTTGCAAATAACTGTAACTGTAACTGTGTTGAAAGTGTAGCGGAGTAAGCTTATAATGTTAAGTTTAGAACGGGGACCCAACAGACCCCTTAGAAATAAATCTAAAAGGTATCTTTGTAGGTTCTCTCTGACATAAAAATGTTAAATCGCTTATGAAATTTTTGTCGTCTCGTCTGATTGCAAAAAAAAACTGTTAGTGAACGCCCTGATAAAACTTACAAATGCCCTATTTGTCTCCCGAATGAATGTTTAAGTACCTCAAGTCTTCTTCCGTCCGATTTTAATAGTTTTTTAACTGGTTAAAAAAACGAAACTATTTAATATAATATCTTATAATTTTCTGAAAATTACCTAATAAAAGACAACCCCATTAACTCAAGTTATCAAGGTACACACTCTCTTGAATTTGACCCATAAAGTTTCCCATATAGAAATATAGTAAAGAAAACACTGGACATTAGGGCCAAATGCAAATATTTTGTTAATAATTTTTGAAATATATGAAACAGTTGTAGGAAAGGACCTAAGCATTTAGAAAAATCATATTCTAGTCACCCTGGGATAATACGAGATAAGCTACAGGATGTCAAATGTTGCCATCTCGTGTCAAAAATGGTAAATTTTCCAAACGACTCACAGTGGGGTCAAATTTGTTGGTAATAAATCTGAAAGACCTATGCTCTCAGAAAAATAATCTCATAGTCACCATGTGATAACACAAGTTAAGCTACAGGCTGTCAAAATTGACTACCCAGAGTATGTAAAAATTAACAAAAACTTTGTGTAAGACTGATTTTAAAGATTTTTATATTTTTGAAAAGTGTTTGATATCAGTTATCTCTTACAGTTCAAAGATATTTACGCTTGAATTTTGAATTTCTGCCTCGACTTTTGTTATTTGTTTAAAACCTCCGTCATGCACATGTTCCGATAGTCACATACGTAGCGCATGTATCTGGCCAGATACNNTTTCTTGAGTTTTTTTTTTTTTTTTTTTGTTTTTGTTTTCAGTATGTTACATATTTCAAAGTAACATACTGAAAAAAATTTTTGAATTATCTCAATTCGTCTACATGTGAAAAATATTCAAATTTTGTACTTCTTCAATTTTTTCTCAAAGTTCCATTAAGCAATATTTTTTCTTTATATATTTCAAAAGAAAAGCTTCATAAATGGTTAGTAGAGAAATTTTTAATCGATTTATGTTTGCACCCTAATTCCAGCATTGGTTGAGAATGGTCAATTAAAAAAAAGATTTCATTTCATCGTTTAAACAAATATCACGCGAGCCTTTTTAAATTTGGTGACCATAATTTTTAAATAAATAGATTTAGAACAATTTAACACTAAACTGCTTCCCATCCGACCAAAAACGATTGCAGGAGAGCAGATTTCATGAAAAAAGTCAATTATTTAAACGCCTATTTTTATTGCGCAAAAGAGCATATAGTTAGCTTTTCGATAATTTTCTATTTTTCCTACTAATAGAAAAGTCACATACGTAGCGCATGTATCTGGCCATGTAGTTCAGTACATTAATATGAAAAATATGCTATTTTAGTGATAATATTATAATTATTATCTCGCCAAGCAAATATATATTTTCTACTTTTTTTTGTTTTTGTCTTAGTACATGCTAATGAGAAACAAATCAAGAAAAAAATTTATTTTTGTGTTTAATTATTAATTTAATTTAAAAAAAAAAAAATAGTTGTTATAAACTTCATTTCAATTAAATTTAGTTATAAAGTAATGATGCGAATGTTGTTCATTCGGTTTTCAATATTTGNNACAGTACTCTTCATACAAAATGTGTGTGTATCTGGCCAGATACATGCGCTACGTATACAATGTATAGATAAAAAAATCCACATAAATTTTGTTTGTTGTTTTTTTTTAATGTGTATTTTTCATAAAATGATACCTAACAATATTTTTAGAGGATACCTGGAGACTCAAACCCCTAGCCAAATTAGAAATATATTTAAATCACAATTAAATTCGTAAAATATCTGGCCAGATACATGTGCATGACGGAGGGTTAAAAAACTAAAACAATATAAAATTAATACAAGGCAATCGATTATATTGATTAATGAATAGAGTTGATGATTACATATAAAAATATTACTAATCGCTCGATATCTTAACGGTATTTTCGGTGAAATGAGAAAGTGAAAAGAATTTTTGTAAATGGAATCCATTAAAAAAACGCTAGAATTTCTGAAAATATTTTCGACTATAAAATCTATATTAAAACTGCATTCCATTAACCGATTAGTGCTTTGGGATTTTAGAGAATAGAGAATAAAGTCAAAACTTTCATATAAAATGAAAACGTTGCTATAAATGCATCATGAGAAAGTAGAGGAGAAGGAATTCATTTTAAATAGATGAGAAATTTTATTCCCTATATTATTTTGTTTAAGATGCTGATCCTTTAGTCATGTATATGATTCAATTTTCTAGAAGGATTCTAATGACTTTATGTCACTAGTAATAATTCTAGATTAGTAAAAATTTTTTCATGCATTTTAAATTTCATCAGCTTGTTTGAGAGAGAGAGAGAGAGAGAGAGGAAGATAGTGTCTTTCTATGGTTTGCATATATTTTACTTTAAGGAATATTTTTTATTAAAAATATACTAGACAAAAAAATTTGCTTTAAACTATTCTCTACACTGCTAAATAATTTAATATTAAGGAGTGCGATCGAAAAAATCTTAACATATATAAAATTCAAAAACTTGGAAACGCTTTACTAGAGAGTTTTCATTATTTTTGTGTTTAATTGATAGTACTACAGATCATAGAAAAATATAAATTTTATTATTCAAACCACTGCTTATGAACTTGTAGATCTTTTCCGGTAACCCTTTCATAAGTATTTCAGCCCCTTTTTTTGGAACAGTCTGCCTATATCCTTTAAAAATCTTCAAAATTTTGGAATGCATCTTTCGACCTCTTTAATTCTCTTTTCATATAAGTCCATTATTTCATCATGGGTCTTAGCACTAGATAATTTTGAGAATTAATTGCTTTTGGTACAAAAACTATGTAATTGTATTGGTAACACTCCACAGTGTTCTTAGGTAGTAAGATGATGACAAATCGCATGAAAAATATGTAGACCTATTAGGTTCTTTTATTTAAGGAAAAATTCCAAATTTCGACTGCATTTTGGTTTTAAACTTACATTAACACATCCTCGAAAATCCCCAACATATATACATTTTACGACATGAGTATTTTTATATGAAATTTGATTTTAATTTTCGTGCTCTATTATTGGCTTCTAACTTTTTTTGTAGTCTTGGTATTTTGGTGCTAAGCTAACAGGGACGCTTTTCTACCAGATGTATTTGGAATACTTTCTAATATTCTTTCAATTTTCTTAGCCTTCAAATTACCATTTGGACCTTTTTTCTCCCCAAACCAAATTCCTTGTCATTGGTCGAATTCTGCCTATACTATTTAATAACATTGGAACCAGTTTGAAATCAAATATTTAATTCTTTGGCCAATTATTGGTAGGACCAATTTGTTTTTTTTACATATTTTTCAAAGATTGCTTCGGAAAAAAGTTATGAGGCAAAATGTGTGTTTAGATTTTTTCGATCGCACTCCTTAATTTATATCATATTAATTTTCTTAACAAATAAAGTAATTTTTTCTTCCAAATATAATCAAATAATTTACTGGATTCTTCACAAATACATATACATACATACATGTTGCTACATACGTATGTGTAGTTACTTTGAGTGTTTAAAACAAACACCTAAAATTCCCAAGTGTTATGAAATTTTGAATTGTTTTGTATCACGTTTAAATACCTATTGTTCATTTATAAATAGATTTTTTTGTCTCTCCTTTCTCTACTGTAACTAGAGATATAACATTTTCATTGGTTTAACAACAACAATTGTCAAGTGCTTTTTCTTTTTTTTTTTTATATGCCACATAAAACAAGAATTTCCTAGATTTCAATATGAATTCATCAACTGTATATATGCGTTTATAAATGTTACAACGTAAATGTAAAGGGAATAGGAAAAACAAACTCATCATTGTCTTATCTAAAGGAAAAACATTCATCTTATGTAGGGATGAATGAATTTGATACACAAACGTACAAATGACCAGAGGACTAGGAAGAACAGAAATAAATGAATGAATGAATCAAAGAATGCCTATACAGTGTAAACTTTTGAATTAGATTTGTATTTGACATTATGAAATGTAACCAGTATGGATATGGAGAAAATACTTACTTTTATATGTATGTGTGTGTATATATGTGTACTTTTCATAATTTCCATTATTGTTTGGATTATTGGATTCTCTGTTCGATTTTCTTGCATTCATTGTTAAGTTTTTTTTTTATTTTTTTATTTTAGATTTTGTCTTTATTGTTGGTATTGATCGCTTTATGTGTATTTGTTGTTGCAAGTATGTTTTAATTCTTTATCTTCTGTTTTTTTTTTTTTTTCTTTGTATTTCTAAACCCAAAGGTACGCATTGATGTCCATGGTGCAAGATTAATTGCAATAGTTGATGAACATCAAGAGGAAGTTTATCTTAAGGGCCTGAATCATGATACCAACTATGGTGTATCAACAAATCTACCATCTGTTGTATTGGTAGGAGGTAAGTGGAATTCTATTTTAGTTTTGTTCTTAAGTTTCTAATAGCTTTAAGTTTAAAAATGAAAATTGTGAAAATAAATGTAAAATTGTTAAATTCAAATTGAAAATATAAGGACTTGTGTAAGGAGTAATAAGCTTAAAGGATGTTTAAGAAAATTAAAAGAATATAATCACAGTAAAATTAATTACAAATTTCTAAATTATAAAAAACCCAAAATATCATTAAAAAAAACTTTGCAAAAAGCATTTCATTTTATTAATACAAAAAGAAACTCCAACAAAAGTTTAGACTCTTTAACGACACTATAACTGAGAGCGAAAAATTTATGTAATGAAAAATTTATTTAAATGAAAAATATATTAAAATAAAAACTACATTTAAATGAGAAATATATTTAAAAGAAAAATGCATATAAATATCCAAAGCTACTTTAAAAACAAAAATGCTATAAAATAACTTTATTACAAGGACATTCTGTGCCTGTTAATCTGATCAACTTAAAAGCATCAGCGAGCTGTCTTGTCAAAAATTAAACTAAGCCTAAAGATTACTTCCTATCAATTATCCTTAAAAACCTCTATTTAATCTCCTTAATAATGTCATATTCCCTCCCATATTTCCTCTCTCCATTCCTCATAAATTTCATTATAATTATTTTTTTTTTTCTCTTTGCTAATTGCTTAATGTTTTGCGTTTATAAATTATTAACAAATTTTTCATTTACATTTAGATTTTTCTGCCTTTAATACTACATACATACACACACATAGAAATTTCAACATAACAAAATTAAATAATTTTTTTCCTTTCGTGTTTTCTGTTTCATTTTTAAACAGGACTTTCATCGGAAGAAAAACTGCATGGTGTTAAATACATAATTGAATCATTTGTTGGTTGTATACGCAATGTAATATTGTATTCGGGTAAAGCTGCTTCGGATTTGTTGCCCATTACCCCACTGGTCGCCACCAAACATGAAAACGTTAATGAGGGCTGTGCTGATAAATGTCATTCCCGGCACAATTTGTGTTTCGTGGGTTCGAAATGCATAAATCATTATTATGACATTTCATGCGATTGTTTTGGCTCACACTATGAGGGTGAACATTGTGATATTTACAGTAAGTAGTTGGAGAAATATACTTAAAATTATTTAATTTCTTTTTTTAGGGAATAATTGAATTTAATAATTTAATGAAGTAGGACTATAGATTGTGCTATCTATAGTGGTCTATTCTATTCTGTAGACTTAAATGATGCAGACAGGACTAAATGTAATAGTCTACTTCATACTTTCTATACAGTAAACCAACTACAATCTAGATCGACTACAGTCGTCTGTAGTCGATCTAGATTGTCTATAGTACAATAGTCAATTGTACTATAGATTAGATTGACTATAGTCGTATGTATTATAGACTACATCGACTATACTATTGTTACTATAGACCAGATCGACTATAATATTCTTACTATAGACTAAATCGACAATAATTTTCTTTCCATAGACTAAATCGACTATGATTTCCTTTCCATGGACTAGATCGACTATAGTCATCTATACTATATACGAAATCGATTACAGTCGTCTGTACGATAGACTAATTGACTTTAGCCGCCTGTACTATAGACTAGATCGGCTATAATCGTGAATACTACAAACTAGGTCGACTGTAGTCGTCGTCTATAGACTATAGTCGTCAAGACTATAGACTAGATTAACTATAGTCATCAGGACTATAAACTAGATTGACTATAGTCATCTGTACTATAGACTAGAGCAACTATAGTCATCTGTGTTATAGACTAGATCGACTATAGTCATTAGTACTATAAACTAGATCGACTATACTATTCTTACTATAAACTAGATCCATTAAAGTTTTCTTTCTATTGAATAGATCGACTATAATTTTCCTACAATAGATTAGATCGAATGTAGTCGCCAGTATAATAGACTATATTGACTACACTCCTTTTACTTTAGACTAGATCAACAATAATTATTTATGCTATAGACTAGATCTACTGCAGCCATTTGCACTACATGCTAAATCGAATATAGTCGTCTATACTATATACTTTATCTATTATAGTCGACAGTACTAGATCGACTATAATCGTCTGTTCGATAGACTAGATGAACTATAGTCGACTGTATAGTAGACAAATTCAACTATAATCGTCAGTATTATAAACTAAATGGACTTAAGTCGTCTATAATATAAATAGGACGATTATAGTCATCTGCAATATTAACTTGACCGATTATAGTTGCCTGATCTATAGACAAATTCGACTTTAGTCGTCAATTCTATAGACTAGATCGTGTATAGTCATCTGGATTATGGAAAAAAGCGTCTATAGTAATTTTTACTATAAACTATATTGACTATAGTCGTCTGTGCTATAAATAGCTCCATTATGGTCATATGTACTATAGTCTAGATCGACTATAATCGTCTGGACTATAGACTATTTCGACTATAGTCTCTTGTGCTATAAACTAGATCTATGTGTCGTCTAAACTGTATACTATACCGACTAGAGTCCATTGTAATATAGACTAAATGGACTATAGTATCATAAATAGCTCGACTACAATCATGTGTAGCATAGACTACATCAATTATGTTCCTCTATAATATAGACAAAATCGACTTGGTCATCTGTGTTAATATATTTTTTCATTTTAGTATATTTTTTCAGTTGGACAATAGAGTTGCTTTCATAGGCTATAGTATAGTATTTTAATCTTAAATGTTTCCTAGGCCGTACTTTTTATTATCAACTCTGTAAACAAATATAATAAAAATTAATTTTTTCTTCATAAATTCTTCATATCTTTTCTAACAAAATTTCCGAAAATAAAAAAATTCCTTTTCATAAAAAATGCCTCGTAAAAGTTTTATATCACCCGTTGATGCTTGGGAACGTGAAAAACTTACCAGAATCCATAGAACTAACATCAAGAATGCTCGTAGTCTTATAGACTTAAAACCACCTCGAATGTTTGCTACAACATTTTTAAGAGTCGATAAATTAAAAGGTGATTTTGTGGCAGCAAAAAGAATTTTACGCGATAATATCAGACTATTAACCAAACTCAATTATATACAAAGAAATCATGGTTTTACCGATAATATAAATAAAATTACACCCATACAATCAAAACATTGGCTGAATATGACACAACGTATACAAGAAATTGAAAAATATAATTATAAATTGGGTACCAGAATATTGAAAGCCAAGTCCTCGGTGGATACTAGAAGAGGACGAGAAGAGTTGAGATTTAAAAAGAAAAGTACAACTAAAACATCTATATCTCAAGCTACATTACAAGAACATATGGATATTTTAAGTTTAAAAGAACCGGATGTAATGACAAAACTTTTAAGACCCAAAATTTTTATAGATCTTTATGTCAAAAATGTACGTCCATTAGGACGTATAATAATACAATTATATACAGAAGCTTGTCCTGAATTAGTTTTAGAATTTGTACGTATGTGTTCTAAACGCCAGATGGAGAGATTAAATTTTATACGCATATTTCCTATACTATGGATTGAAGGTGAACTTATGGTAGCTGATGATGTCCTAAGCTATCCCGGTTATTTGTTTAATATGCATTGTTTAGATCATGGTCAAGCATCGGGTATTTTATCATTTGCAAAATGTTATTTAAATGGTTTTCCACCGGGCTTATTGAATTTTTCTATAAGTTTTAAGGAATTGGCTGTACTAAATGGTGAACGTGTACCTTTTGGTGTGATTTGTCAAGGTTTAAAAATTTTAGATTGTTTACAAGATTATGGCACGAAAAATGGTAAAACCAAAAAGGATATTGTTGTAGTCGATTGTGGAGTTTTGCGTTAAGTAAAGAAAATTAATTAATTGAAATTGTAACAATTTAATATTTGGGTTGAGCTAGATGTATAATATACTTTATTGTCTGCTGGAATAACATTTATTATAGATCTAGTTTGTTTTAAATTATACACTGGAATATATACCAGAAGTAAAAGAAAAATATTCGTATATTATTGAAATTAATAGATAATTAATGCTAGATCAGTTTAGCTAAGTTTCAAACCACTTAAACTTGTGTACTATAGACTAGATCTGTATCAGTACTATAGAATAGATTGAATATAGTCATCTTACTGAAGACTGTATGGATTGAAGTCGTCTTTACTATAGACTAGAGTGATTGCAGTATTCTAACTATAGACTAGATCGACTAAAGTCGCATGTACTATAGACTTGATTGATTTTAATCATCACTACTATAGACTAGATTGACTTTAGTCTTCATACTATAGACTAGATTACCTATAGTCATCTGTACTATAAACAAGATCAACTATAGTCATCAGTACGACAGACTACATCGACTACAGTCGTATGTACTACAGACTAGATCGACTATAGTGATCACTACTATAGACTAGATCAAATATAGTCATCAGTACTACAGTCATATGTACTACAGACTAGATCAACTATAGTCATCAGTACTACGGACTTGATCAACTGTAGTCATCAGTACTACGGACTAGATCGACTACAGTCGTATGTACTACAGACTAGATCTACTACAGTCGTATGTACTACAGACAAGATCGACTATAGTCATCAGTACTATAGACTAGATAAACTACAGTCATCAGTACTACAGACTAGATCGACTATAGTCATCAGTACTATAGACTAGATCAACTACAGTCATCAGTACTAAAGACTAGATCGACTACAGTCGTATTTACTACAGACTAGATCGACTATAGTCATCAGTACTATAGACTAGATCAACTACAGTCATCAGTACTACAGACTAGATCGACTACAGTCGTATGTACTACAGACTAGATCGATTATAGTCATCAGTACTATAGACTAGATCAACTATAGTCATCAGTACTACGGACTAGATCAACTATAGTCATCAGTACTACGGACTAGATCTACTACAGTCGTATGTACTACAGACAAGATCGACTATAGACTAGATCGACTATAGTCATCAGTACTACATAATAGATTAACTATAGTCATCAATACTACAGAATAGATCGTCTACAGTCGTATGTACTACAGACTAGATCGGCTATAGTCATATATACTATAGATTAGATCAACTATAGGCTAGAACGACTATAGTCATCTGTGCTATAGACTACATCGACTACAGTCGTCTGTACTATAGACTAGATTGACTATAGTAGTTTGTACTGTAGACTAGATCGATTATATATACTATAAACTAGATGGACTATAGTCATCGTTCTATAGACTATAGTCGACTGTACACTAGAGTACATCGATTATAGTCGTCTATACTTGATCGACTATAGTCTTCAGTACTATATACAAGTTCGACTATAGTTATAGACTTAATCGATTATAGTTATTTGTTCTCTAGACTATTGCTTGAATATAGTCGTCTGTACAATAGACTATAGTTGATCTAGTCTATAATACATATTATAATATATCGCCGTCTCTTTTTATTTTGTTCTATAGACTAAAGTATAGTCGGAATAAAATTTATTAAGTGTTATTTTAAAATCTTTAAGACCAATAGTTTCTGAAAAATTGTTATTTTGTTCTCAATATGTCATAGAAAATAAAAGCAATGAATTATAAAAAAAAGTAAAATAATGTCCTTAACAAACGGATCTTTAAGACCAATATTTTCTGAAAAATTGTTATTTTGTCCTCAATATGTCTCCCCAGATTTAAATTAATTTCTCTTTTATTAAATTATCTCCAACTTACATTTAACCTTCCCATTATACTCGTTTGCCTCATAAAAACTAAAGGGACTCAAATATAAAAAAAAGTAAAATAATGTCCTTAACAAACGGATTTCCCATATAACTTTATAGTTATATCAAAAACTTTATTACAAAATTTCAAATGAATATAAAAACGCATCTACAAACTATTGTATCTCTTAAATGCCAATCGCAGTTTATCGGCATTTAAATACTCAAGCACAATTTAACAAATATAATATAACAAAAATAGGTTAAATAGCTTAAGGTTAAAAATGTGTAAATGTTTTGTGAAAAAAATATATATTTGAGATACAAATACCAATACAAAATAACTGACACACTTACATAAATTTATTTTATATATTTCAAAAATTTAACATTTGCAAATGCATGTTTTGTATGTGTGACAATATTTGATAATTTTGCACAAATATTTTGCCTTCAAGCAAATGACTTAATTAATCTGTCATACTAAATATAATCGATATACAAATAGTACATTTGTATATTTACATTTATATATATTTGTTATATAATACATATGTATATTTATTAGTAAAATGTTTAAAGTTAGCAAATAGGTAGAATATTGCGTGAGAATTTAAATATTTCAAATTAAAATTAAATTTTTATTTATTGTGATTTTAAAATGCATAGATAATATAAAAAATAATTATTTATTGTCTATTTTAATATATACATTTTGAATTAGATATTTCATCCTAATTTTTCATTTATAATAAATTAAAAAAAAAACTATTTAATCTAACAGTTATTTCTTTTTACTCCTTAAATCAATTGAATTTTTGCCTAATCTTTCTATAAACTCTCAATTAAATTCTTTAACTCTTAATTCTTCTCTTTACTTTTTAAGTGAAAAAAAAATGCAAACAAAATCATAATAAAAACTCTATTAATTTTATTTACCTTTACATCATATCATATCAACGTCTATACAATTTTATTTAAATAACTTCAATAAACCAGCTTCATTTTGAAGTTGATAGGAAAAAAAACCACCAACAGAACAAAAAAAAAAGAAAAACTTAAAAAATATATTGACTTTAACAGCAGCAGGAATCATGAGAAAATAAAATATAACTGTAACCATAGTGAAAATTGTTGGTAGCAACACCAACAATTATGAAGGCATCAGCAATAACTGGCAAACAGCAGCTTTAGCATCAACATCATTGTCTGACATTTTTGCTAGGGTTACGATTTCAGATTCATTCAAATTCATTTCAATAATATTTTTGCCACTTACACAGATGTATACATACGTACATACGAATTTATGTACAGTAGAGAGCAAAACATTTACAATTAAACAAAAGTTGTTGGTAATTAAAATTTTTTGGTTTAAGAAATTATTTGAATTTTAAAAATTTATTTATAAATTTATTTGTTTGTTTGTTTGTTTGTTTGTTTGTTTGTTTGTTTGTTTATTTATTTGTTTGTTTGTTTATTTATTTATTTATTTATTTATTTATTTATTTATTTATTTACTTATTTATTTATT
>MINK01174491.1:1452-18201 GCA_001735545.1 Phormia regina
ATGCTTCTTATCTGTCCGATAACATCAAACCTTTAGCTATTGGCAAGTTGTAATAATGGGCCTAAGAGATTTATTTATACAAGAAGATATTAAACTAAATTTTTATTAATAATATATACAAATAAAATAAAAGTAATTGCAGTTAATATTACGCTTTTTATATATATTTTTATTAGTTATGGCGTATGATTAATATATTATAGTGTGATATTAATTAATTATATTATTTGTTAGCAACCATAAATGTTTGCTAAAAGGAAATATAGTTATTATGAAATATATATGTATTATATCGGAATATATATGTATTTTAATTAAAGTTGCTCATGCTGACGCGATTTATAAAATCATAATTAATTTTTTTTTACTACACAGGGAAAACAGAATTATTGCGGCAACCGAATTTTTAGCCAATCGAATTTGAATCGAATAATTCGTTTACTTCCAATAAATAATATGCTAGAGATCAGCAAAATTCAATTGGAAGAACTGAAGTTATCACTGATAGCAACTGAAAAATATATTTACAGACTTCTGATAGATTTCTAAAACGATAATCCGTTTAATCCGTTTATTTTAATAGTTTATATGTTAATAAATTTGTTTCTTTTTTTTTTTTTGTATTTTTGTAATTATTGAATTACTTTTTTTTTTTAATTATAAATGAATAATATTGATTGTACTAACTGAAAAGTATTAAGTAGCAATACATAAAATCAATTCGGTTGTGTCACCCGAATTTGATAAATATAATTTAACCAATCGCAATTGGTTGTAATAACTATTTTCGAAGTTATTATAACTGTTATTCCAATAATATAATTATTTTATAATTAATAATGTAGACAATCCGCTGCTCTAATTAATTTTTAATTAATAATGTAATATATTGTTATATTCTATTAAATATTATTATTAGCAACCATTTTCCAAGTAATATTTTTTTATGTGTACTTAGACCAGTTCCACATACATATTAATTTTTTTTTTATATATTATTTTTCATTTTGCCCTATTATGCACTGGCAGCTATTTAAGTTCGAAGAATCTTAAAGGCAAATGTGTACCCAAGAGGCAAGAAAAATAACAATGAAACAGTGGCAGCGCTTGTATATATGAATGAATTAAAATGGAAGCTCGATAAAAGATTAAATTCATCAAAAATCTTCTTCTAAGGAAATTCCAATTAAATGCATTCCAAATGAGATACATTTAATTGTGGTATTTTTAAGAACCGAAAACAAAAAATATTCTTATCCAGACTTTACTAAACTTTTATTTTTATTTTCAACAACCTACCATAGTTTGGATTGAAAAGTATAGATTCCTTTGAACTTCTGACCTAATGTAACAACTAAACAAACAATTGTATGGAATTATATAAAGTCAGTTTGTTTTTAGGCAAATTGAAGCATCTTTTTCCGTACATAAACGTTTGATTAAAAGACGAAACTAAATTAAGTATTTGTAATGTTACAACAACATTTTGAATCAGCGACATCTGAACGAATTAACAGCAGTAGTAGTGGCAGAAAACCATAACAAATGCTAATAGAAGATGGCCTATTACAATAGCACTAACAACATTAAAAAGCGACAATAACATGCAGCATAGAATAGTAGCAACAAAAAAAGATTTAAAGACAAAATGTTCTGTCAAGAAAACAAAAAACAAAAACAAAAGTCAGAGCATTATGCAGATAAAGTCTTCAATGTTGGTTTTTTCTATGTAATTTAGTCAATGTTGTTAGTATTGTTGTTGATTTTTTTAAGCTGCAGTTATTTTTACATTATTTTTATGTCATAGTAGTTGCATTGTTTTAATGAACTTAATTTTATTTTATTTTTTTTTTCGTATTTTGCATAAAAATCTAAAAATGTTAGAAAATATAAAAGTCGTGGATTTGAAAACAAAGATCATCAGTTGAAGTTTTCCAGCGCAACAAATCGAAACATAAGAGGATTACAGAAATAAAGAAAAAATAGAAAAATATTATAAACTAAAACTAACGAAAAAAACAAAAACTAAAATGTTAACAAAAGTGAGAAAACCCTTTAAAAAATATTTAAAGTTTTAAACAATTAAAAAAAATATATATTTTCTTTTTAGATTTTATTGGTTTGCTTAACATTTGTAACATTGGCAGCTGCCCGTCCTGGCTATTTGCATGGTCATCATCATGCTCATTTGGATTATCCTTTATTACATCATGAACCATTACATGTAGCCAAATATGTCCATGTTCCTGCTGCTATATCTCATCAAAGTTCTACAGTTATACACAGTGCTCCCATAATTAAACCCGTAGTAGTACCTGTCGTCAAACATGTTTTGCCCGTAGTGAAAACTTATCATGCTGCTCCTATTATTAAGACCATACATCCAGCTCCTTTACATTATGATCCTTTTTATCATCATCATTTTGATCATCATGATTTACATCATTATCATTAAAAATCATTGTAATTTTTTTTATAAATCTAATCATTAAAATGGTTCTTCAATCTACGAAACAAAGTCTCAACATAAGTCGTTCATATTTACCAGAATCTCTGGAACATCATGTAAATGTTTTATTTTATTTTCGTTTTATAAAGTAGGAGTAATTACAATAAGTGAATTGTATAAAAATTTTACTTAAAACTAAAACAAATAAATACAATAATGTTTGAAGTTTATTGTGTCACAAAAAATATAAAAAATAAAAATTAAAAAGGTTTTTTTCTTCTAAGTAATAAAAATTTAATAGTTGGATAGGTGGCGCAGTTTCCTAAAAAGCTACTAATAATAGCAAAAGGAAAAATGTTTCGCTATATCATAATTAATATTAATCATACGCCTTAGTTCGAAAAAATAAGTTAAAATAAATAAATAGATCCCAGTTCTCTCGTTAAATAGCGCTATGTATTCAAAACAAAAAAAAAAATAAAATATCAAATCAAAATCGTTTTTAAGTGATAATTACATTACTTTTTGTTATGTTAGAAAATTAATTATATTAATAAATATAAATATGTTCGTTTGAAATTCTAGCAAAACTAGTAAAAAATAGAAATTTAAAAATAATGCTCAAAAATAAACTTTCACTTGAAAAATAAAGAAAACAACAAATAGTGAAATAAATTTTAGTGTCAATAAAAAATAATTTTTTTATATAATATTTTATTTTTGTAAAATGGGAACTTGGAAACAACTCAAAGTTACTGGCATATTTTCCTTCGCAGATAATATTTTTCCACATATTTTCTTATAGAATTTCTTTTATCTAATGATATGTATGATTTAAGACTTGACATCAAGAGTTCATATCCACCCATGTAAACTACAGGTAGATTTGGAAGATAACTTAAGTAATTTGGTACACAGAACTTGTAAAATCCTGGGTCAAAGCATATTATTCAAAACATGTCCATTATTTCACATAGCTTCCAAGTGAAAAACGTCTGCCTAAAATTAAGTTTCACCCCTATAAATCCTATAAAATAAATGTAGTAAACACATCAAATTTTTTCACATTAGACTTTAATCGACCATAACATTCCTTCATACCTTCTCTATATAACTTAACATGATAAAACAAATGTCAAAAATGTCTATATGTACACGTATATAAATACATGCCAATGTACAAAATTTCAAAAGAATCAATCCATACTTGACCACGATCTTTTCGAAAACCGCTTAAATGTTCATAAATTAGTATCATAATACAATTTTGTTCACGAAAGCTTTATAAAATTATTAATCGTTAATCCTTCAAATTGATCGCAAAAAAAAAAAAAAAAAAAAAACGTTTAAAAAATAAAACATATTTTCCAATTGTTCTGTTTTAAAATTAAATTCTATAGAAATTTAAAAGTAAAAAATTTCTTACTACTTTTGCTCGTACACAATATTCAAGTAAAATATAGCAAAAGAGAAAAATATTTTCTTTTGAAATGTTTACTACTTTTACCATTTTTTTTTGTGCACAGAAACGCTTTTCGAGTAAAATTCCAGCAAAAATAGTAAAAATAATAAATTCTCTGTGTATTTATTATTTTAATTAAAAAATATTTACAACTAAAATCGGCCATTAAAATCATCAATAAAATCTTCTTACACAGAAAAAATTATTACCTTAAATTTTTTATTAAATTAAAGAATTAATTAATTCAAATATTTGTTTAATAGATTGTAAATCTTTTGCAAAAATAAACAATATTTTGTATATAATATTAAATTAAATATAAAACTTTGTCATTTCTGGATCAGGGGCAATGGATATCCCTGAAATGAAAAGTTTTCTATTAACAAAAAATGTAAAATAATGACATTTAAAGAAAAACTAAATAATAATCAAAATAAAAATATAAAAAATTTTCAATTATGATTTTTAATCATTCAATTGATTTAATTAAAATAAGAATTTTATTTTCATTTATTAAAATTTAAAAAAAAAAAAATGTTAAATTGGAAATAAAATTTTTGTTTCCCAGTTTTTACAGTTTCTAGTAATTAATATAATCATTGTGGTGAGAGGTGCAAATTTAAACAAATTTTTCAATTGAATAAAACTTTTTTTACTTAAATATTATTCGCTATAAGACAAATATATTGGCTTTTTATAAAGCTTTTGATTACTAAATTCGGGAACTGCTAGCAAAAGTTATAAGCAAATATGTAAAACTATTATGGAATTAATATTACTCATACGTCACAGTCATTATACAAAGAAAATTCATTTCATAGTGATAGTGAAAGTTGTGGTAACAGAGTATGTCTAATAGCAGGACCACTAACTCTGCTTTAGAATGGTTATTGAAAAATCAATCTTATATAGAAGACTTAATGACTTCATTCTTGTAGATATTTAAAGTAATAGGCAAGAGAGCGCTATTTAAGGGACAAACTCTATATGTTAAATATTAATTGTTGGACAAAATGTAAATAATCCGCTTCTACTATCAGAGACAAGAATGAATATACTGATTGTAATTCCTTTCAAGATATTTTCTATTCAGGACCACACCATTATAGATTCTGGAGATGAAGAAAAAGGTGCAATCACTCAAACTATCTGACATAGGTATTAACCCACACAACCTATAATATACAATATCTCAACTACAATGACATATTGTTACACTGAAGAATAGTGTTTTTTATAATAAAATATATAACATAGATCAAAAATTAAAGTTCATTTTTCTTGACAATATAATTATAATACAAATAAATACTAGTGGTTTAAACACATATATTCTATTTAATAAGAAACTATAATTAAAAATAATAAAACATTTTTTAATTACAAAATTTCTTAATTAAGTTACATTTACTCTAACTACAATTTTCTGTACCAGTTTAATAATGAATTAAAATTCATATTGGAAAGCGTATAATATTTTTTGATGTTATAAAACTCGATCAGCCTGATGGTCGATCGATAAACGTCATGCAAATATTGAAAAATCCAAATTGAACAAGAACAACTAGAAGTGAAAGGTTTGACGTAGTCATTGATTTAAATGAAAAAAAAAAACGTTATAAAATATTTATTATAAAAAGTTTATTGTTTTGTTTTTATAAGTCTATTTATATTTAAATCTTTGATATCACTAAATATTCTAGAGAGTTTTAGACTAAATAAGCTTCCCCATAGCATTAAAATAGTTCTATTGAGGTAACAAATCATAAAAGACATTGAACAATTTATTATGCATTAAAATTAAATAAATACTCTCAATAAAATACATCAGGGGTTAGTTGATTTCTATAAACTACCCTTAAATAGCTGGCATATTAATTAAATCAAACAATTAGTAACACTTGCCTAACAAAAGCCAACTCTAAATCTGTTAGCTACTTTATTTGATTCGTTTTAGTATCCCCTTATAACATTCTTAGTTTCAATTTTTATTATTTAATTATTTTACTATTTTTATTTAATATAAATCACCAAACAGGTCATTAAACATTTAAACATATTATTAAAACATTTTACTTGTTGTTAATTAATATTCTTACTAGTTGTATTAAAAAAAAAATAAGAAAAGAAAATTAAATTAATTATATTATATTATTTTTTATGCCATACACAGCTATAAAATAACTATTTATTCTGTGTTTATTTTAAAAGCACCTATCAATAACTCTATACATAAATGTATGTACTTTCAAAACCTCTTAGGAAATCGACATTCAAAATTGTTTTAATTTTAAAACGTCAATAAAAGAATTATTGTAAATAAAACTAAAATCAGGTTTAAAAGACAAAAATAAACACTATTTACGAGGGTCATCTGTTTTAATCATGTTAGTATTAAATGTACATATTTTTTCTTAAAATGATTATTAGTAAAAGTTATAGAGAAATTAATAATTAAAAATGAAATAATACAGATATTAATATTAATCATACGCCTTAGATAGAAAAAAATATCTATTTAAGCCTTAAAAAAATTATTAAGTAATATGTTTTTTTTTTTTAATTATTTAACAAAACCAAATTGCATTAAATTGGGTTGAATATATAGATGACAAAAGTTTTTATTCCTTATTTATTTGTACTAATTCCTAGACCATAATGAAGATCAATAAGAATATTTTATATTATTTTGAAATGTATAAGGACTTACATGATATATTTACTAATATTTTGCTCTTGCTATTCCAATATTATTAAATTATGTGAAATTTACATAAAAATATAATTATAAAAAAGAGCTACAATTAGGAGCTACAAGTTAACTTTTTAAAGCTCTGGCTGTCCAAATTATGACAGGATGATTATAAGTTAACAATTCTGAAAGTTTAGCCCAATCTTTAAAAGGTTTTGTGCTGCTAAATATTTATTAAACTCTAGTTAGATAATTTTGAACTGCTATAAATTATTTTGTATTATAATGGTATAATCAAACTCTAAAAATATTCTATAAATTACGATCAGATGACTTTTATGTTATTAATATAAATAATTTGATGAAAGGAAAAAATGTATTAGTTCTATAACTAGTTCCAGAACACTTGAAAGTAGACTGTGTTTAATTTTTGTTCTGTAGAAGTATTAGTACCCATCTGTGGAACGGTTCTAGAACTAGTTCTTCAATTAATCAATTTTATTCAAAATTGTCACATTCGAAACTAATGCTATAATAGCGTTAGGGAACGGTGTCAGAACCAGTTTTTTCATTTTTTTATTCTAACGAACTATTTTCCAAAGTCCACTTTCAAATTCAACTTAATTTTGTAAACTTTTTTTTTTAATTAATATTATTCTTTTTTTTTAAATTGTTATACAAATTATTTAAACAGTTCTAGGAAGTTATTCGAGAACTAATAGTTTGTTCTCAGTCGTGATGTACACAGAATTTAAAACCATTGGTTGTGATACCAATAGTTCTGATTACATCCATTCTAGAACTAATGATTTTTTTCTAAAATTTTTTCTGAGCTTTTACTAATAAATCAGAATACAATGAACATGTAAATATAGCTGTAGAAGATATGTCTTCCCTTTTTTGAAAATTAAACCCTAATTCCAAATACTACGATTCTATTATAAATTTTTAAGCTAATTAGACAGGGTAATTTCTGAAATTGCAACACTGATTTCTTAATCTATTCGGATATAGGGTAACAATATGTACTAAACCTTGAAACCACTTATTTTGTAATGGCTCCAGTTTTAGCATTAATCGCCATTTGTACACGCAAAGAAAAAATATAGTTCAGGTGATCATAAACTAAAATCAACATACTATGATTTTAATATATGATTACAGCTAAAAATAAGTATATTTGTATGTAATCATTATTATGATTCCATTTAAAAAATTTATTAGTAAAGTTTATAATATTTTCTTAAAAATTTCTTTCATGTCCACCATGTTTTTTTATCATTTAATGATATTATGTTTTATATATCAATAAATTAGTATTATATGTATAACCCCATGTTTTCATATAAGATTTATATGTACCACGATATGTGGTACATTCATTATACTGTATAAAAGTAAACTTCATCAATTTATATTTGTTCATATATGAACTAAATGGGAATTAATTTTCTAAGAAATTACTGGACTGATACACAAGAATGTGTCTTAAAAAGTTATTAAAGCAAATACAAAAAATTGGATTAATAATTCTAGAATTAAACAAATTTTGTAAAATTGCCTTAATGGTTGTAAAATTAACTTATAAATTGAAGATTTTTCATTAATATGATTACATACAAAAATATTTATAATTTAGCCAACCATATTAAAATTTTGATTGTGTATAATCATTAAATGATTAAACAGAATCATAAATGTTGCTGTAATGAACACGGTATTATTATGGTCAATGAAAAACTGCTATATAAACATTTTTTAGTTGTGGTGATCATACTGTAAGCATGTTTTTACTCTGCGTGAAAATTTATGATAGTTGCATCAAATATCGATTGATATTTCCGAAATGAATTGTGTGATTTTCCTAATTAATATCTATAAATATTAAAAGATTACATAGAAAATATACAAAATATTTCGATATAAGAATATATTATCAATAATAAGAGTATGTTCTTAATACAGGTCCTTAGTATTAGTATAATAAACTATGCTCTGGAATCTTGAAAATAACATTGTGGTTTGATAACAAGACTTTAGTTTGAATATAAAACTACAATCTGTATATAAAGAAGTAATNTATATATATNTATATNTATATATATATATATCTTAATTCTAGGTTTAAGACTATATGGGATTATGTCTTCAGAAGATGTTTAAGAGTCTAAGTGTAAGACTTTAGTCTGAGTATAATAAAGTATTAAAAGACAATTGACAGATAACTTTAAGACATAATCCGGTTATAATATTAGTATGTGATTTTAAATCTGAACTCTGAGTACAAGGCAATTTTTTAGTATAAGAATTCTGAATGAACAAGTTAGTCTGAGTGAAAAAATTTGTATTCTAAATATAAAACTGGGTTCTAACTACAAGATACATAGTAATAGAATTATAACTTTGTTGTCTAATTATAACATAGTATTCGATAATACAATATATTATTGTAAGTACAAGACTATATTCGATGTATAAGACTTTAGCTTTACAAAGAATATTTTCCAATTTTTTTTATTTTGAATTTTATACTAATTCCAATTATTTTTAGCTCAGTCCTCTGTACATACTTTATTACTTGTTTGCTACATATTTTTATCTTGTCTTAGATAAGTAAATATATTTAACAAAATGAATAAAATAATAATGTAAATTAATTGTTTGTGCAGCAATATAAACATTAATTACAAAAGTAATAAAAATATTATAAAAAATAAAATAAATCTTACGCAAACAATATAGTTTATTGCAAATTTATTTAATTTATCTTTAATCGTTGCTCAAACTGTTTGTACGTATTTGGTAATCTTCCCAATGGAAAATCCGGTTGAGTTTTTTTTTATATTTAAATTAAATATTATATTATAAAATAAATAATAAGATAAGACAGACTAATCCTTGAAATAAGTTAATAGTCAAAGAAAACTTTACTTTAGTATTAAAGATCGCGTGAGCTGTATTATGGCTTACGAATTTACTTAAAAAGAGAAAAGAATAGAAAGAAATATTTTTGATTTTTAAATTTGATATTTATCTCATGAAAATATTACACATTTTCATTTTTCCTAACTGCATTCACACAAAACGTGTCACTTTATCTAACCAAAGCTTATCTCATATATTACCTACTACTTCTGCTGAAACGCTAAATAGACTAATAAACCCCAGAGGCATTTAAATCTATCCACTTAATTACTTTGAACATCAATCAAATTAACTTTCAACACTTTTAATCTATTTTTTTTAAATTAATTTAAATGTTGTTGTCAACTTTGATTTAATTTTAAAACGACTTAAATGATTTAAATCACATATGAAGTGTGAATATGTAAATTTATGATCTCATTAAAATCTATAAAATAGTTTTAATGATCATTAATAAATTAGTTATTATGTAGATGTGAAAATAAAAATTTCATTATATTTGCTAATCAAAATGACATGATGATGATGATGATTTTTCTTTATCTTTCGGTCTGGACCAAAAAAATTAAAATAGCAGTTCAATGATCTTAAAAGTAGGAAGAACTTTGTTTTATATTTTTATTTTACTTTTTGGTAATTTGTTTGTTGTTTTATTTGATAAATTTTTAAAATTGTTTTATAACATACAAACATATAACAGTATCAATAAACCAATTTCTGTGGTATTCATTCATAAACAATAGATTTAAAGCTGAGGTAATACTGCTGACTTTGTTAGACGGTATTAAACATTTAAAACCCAGCAAACATTTGACAGGGAAAAACAAAAAAAATATATGTATATATTTGACTAAAAAATTAACTAAGCAGACAGATATTTTTAGTTTAAATTTAAAATTTCCAAAAGTATTTATCGACCATTCCAGGAAAGAACGCCTAAAAATATACCAAGTGTCCTTCGATTTTTATAAAATTTTATACGTATAAGGTCTATGGGTATCTATAAATATTTCCGTTTTCAGCTTTGCTAAATTCACAAAATTCGCGATTTTATTTCGATTTTTCACTTTCGAAAAAATCTGAAAAGTATAAAACTTTAAATACAAATATTTCTGGGAAGGCATTTCAGAAATTAGTGATTTAAAATTCATTTTCTTATTGGTATAAATTTGTATTTGAGATAAATTGACTGTTCTTGCAAAAAATATAAAGAAAAATTAAATTTTTTTCTATAAAAATTATGTCTTTTTAAGAAAAATCGGTAATAATAAAATCAATTATTGTTGTTATTAATATTATCATTTTGATGACTAGAGCAAAATCAATTAAAAATTAATTAATATTACAAATTTCGTAATTTCGTAATTTTTCATTTTTCGATTTTCACTTTCTTCTGTGTATTTTGTTAACAAAAATTTATTATGTTATTTTTTTAAAAAATCCTGAAAAATAGTAAAATCTACTATTTATTGTTTTAAGTTATAATAAACAACGCATTTTTAAATACACTTTTGATTAATTAAAATTTAATAAATTTTCAACTAACAAAAATGCATCTAAAAACTGCATTTACATTTTATAAAATACTAAATTACTACGACTAAATTACACAATGATCTTTTAAATACTTTTTAAATTACAGAAATCCATCAATAATTTAACTTTTATACAAATTTTAAAGAAAATTTCAAAAACAAGAAAAAATTTTAATTTTATATGAAAAATTTGAAACTTTTCTTTTTCAAATTTTATTAATAGCATATTTAAAGAAAAATGTAATTGCAACGATTTTAAAATGTTTGTCGTCAAGCTGCCATATGTGAAATTTTAAAGCCGTTTAAATCATTAAAATTCAAAAAAAAGTTACATACTTTTTAAATTTTTGGGGGTTTTGAGAAAATTAAAAAGCGAAATTAAGTCGCAAGTTTTTGCAATTTCACAAAACTGAAAAATGAAATTGGTAAAGGGCTTCATGAAGATTTTGTATACAAACTGTTATCGAAATTGAAAGACATCAAGTAAAAAATATAATTTTTCGGGCGTTATTTCCTGGAATGGTCGATATATAATTATATATTGTCCTCCACAATATTTCGCTGGGTTATCAATATGTTCATTATTCATTTATTGTTTTGTTTTTTAACAAATCAAATAATTTATCAAAAGAAGTGTGTTTGATAGCCACAACAACAACAACAAAATAATAATAATAATAATAATAATAATAATAATAAAAAAATTACCATAATATTGTTTATGTTAATTTTTAAATACCCTTAGCTGTCATTTATTTATTTCTTTTATTATTTCTTTTTCAATAACTATTTAATATCTTCTCATTTGCCATTGTCTTTAACATTTTTGCTGCTAATAAGCGCCTACTTCTTGTTGATATATTTTTTCTAGAGTTTCGTTTAATAGGAGTCTAATAAAAATTAATCTAAGGTGTTGCTAACAGCAGCATTAGTTTTTGCAAACTGGCAACTGTTGCTGTTTGTTTAATGAATTTATTGAAGAAAAAAAAGTAATTATTTAAATTTAAACAATTTGTTTTACTATGACTTTTATTAGAAGTGTTTTTTTTTTATTTTTTATTTTAGTTTGATTTTGTAAAAACATGATTTAAATTGTTACAACAATTAATGGAATGGATGACAGTGTGATCTAGTTAAGGCAGGGTTTGGAAATGTTTGTTTATTTTAATATTTATTATAATATAATATAAAACTATAGTATAAAACTATAGTTTGAATTAAATCCGTTATACTTTAACAACATTGTAATCTAAATGAAATATAATTTAATTTAAATATTTTATATAGAAAAAATAAGTTTGGGTACAAGACAATAGTTTGAATCATGTTTACTATTTTATTTTATGTTTTTAGTCTGAGTATAACAGCGGTATTCAAAAAAAAAAAAAAAAAAATAATAATGTATGCTTGAAGAAGGTTTACTATTTTTTTCTTATGGAATATGTAAATTTAGTAAACGTTTATCAAACTCACATTATTTTTTTGTGAATACGCCTGTAAGACTTTAGTATGATAATATTAGACTGACTATAAGACGCATTTTTTGATTTAAGCCTATAGTAATAGCTATTAGTTTGAATATAAGACTTTAGGTTGAGTATGTGCTATCAATCTGTATATAAGTCGGGAATTTGTGTGTAAGACTATAAATAGTTAATTTACATGAATATAGCCTATAGTTTAATTACATCATCTTATCTGTATATAAGGCTGACATATACGATTGTCATTTTCGTATAAGACCGAATTCTTATAATTTTAAATTTTTTATAAATTCTCGGAATTCAATGTAAGTTTGGGTCCATAATCTGGTATATGAATTCAGCTAAATAAAGACTACAGTCTGAAAATATGAAGTCTATCGATGTATTTAGTACATATAAAAGTAAGACTGCAAAGTATAATTATATAATCCGGCTATAAGACTTTTTTAGCCTATGTGCATGATGATGATGATAATTTTAATCCGAATCAGAAAAGAAAAAATTTATAAAATCGTATTTTTTATATATAATATTAAAAAGTACCGACGTATTTCCGAAAGTAACTTGATGTCAAACCGAGATTAGACAACCTTTAATTGTAAAATAGAAATTTGATTTTACATACATTTTTATGAAAAAATAATTGATTTCTATAAATCATTTAAATAAAGAAATATTTTTATTAAATATTTAAATTCGTGATAAAAATTAAAATTTTTAGTAAAATTTTAGATTTTTGTAATTTTTTTCACTAAGAAATCGAAACAAATATTATTCCTTAGCAATAAAATAAAAATCACAAAATAAACTCAAAAATTAAGATTAAAAAGACATCACAGTCGTATTCATAGGAACAAAGAACTACGATTTGATTCATTTTTTTTTTTTTTTTGAAAACAAAAAAATTTTTCCTTTTCCATCCACGATCACATCATTTGTGTATAAGATCATAGCTCTAGTGTTCAAAACTTGTGTATAAGATTCATAGCTCTAGTGTTCAAAACTGATCACTATATTTATTATATTTTGCACTAAATGACCACATTTTATTTATTACCTGTAATTAAATATTTAATTAAAAAACACTTTATTTAATTTTTTTACTCTTTGTCTAATCATTTAAAACAAAAACCTTTTAAACAAAATTATCTAACAGATAAATGTTTTTAAATTGCCTAATTAATTTATACTGACATTCTTTCACGTACAAGCTATAAATCTTAATAAATTATAAAAAGTCCTTTTTTTAATTAGATTGAAAACCAGAAGAGAAAAAAATTATAATTAAAGAAAATTATTTTAAGCAACGTTCTGGACCGCACCTTAATGCTAAATAAAAAACAAGTTTGTTTGATAAATTCAAAACTAGATATAGAACAAAAACATAACGGCTCTAATGTAAATATAATATATACAACAAAACAACAACAACATTGTCAATAAATTATAAAAATAATAAACAAATCCACCCAATACGATTTTTTATATTGAAAAAATTAAATATAATTAAAATAAAGCTTAATAGATCAAACAACCATTAAGAAATCATTAAATGAAAAAGAAAAATGGCAAAGGGTAACAGTAATTTCTGGGCCAACATAAATAGTTAGTAAGGACAGCGAATGGTATATATTATATAATATTAAAGTGTCTTATTTTGTATGGGGACAAAAAGGGCTGCAAGTGTAGTCTCCCTAAAATTAAAGATTGAAATGCGGTTAACTTATTCCCAAGATAATTCTGTTCAATTATTTAATTGGTTAGACCATTTTTAAAATATAATAGAAATAAATATTGAACTAAAAATATTTTAAAATTTGTTTTCATTCTCGCAAAATGGAAATTTTAGTAAAGTTTTCAATGAATTTTTTTAAAATAATATTTTATTAAGTTTGAATAGTTCGAACATTTACCATCGTAAATTTTATTTTTAGGTATAATTTGAATGGCCTCACTGGGCATTCGCTTAACTCTTTAGTGGCACAAATGATACTTTGGTTTTTGCGGTCAATAATACGTTACTTCTAATTTTAACATTTAATAAATGATTAGTCAAAGATGTAAATATCCCCTTCGTCATACAGATATTTCAATTATTACAAACGTAACAAATATGGTCTGGACAGACCTGTATATTTAAATGAAAAAATTTTATGATTTTTTGGGTCTAAAAGCGCATAAAATATTTCTTTTCAAATATTTCATATTTTATTTATATAGCTCTCATAAGACAAAATATAGAAACTCATAAAATAATTTATGTAAACTGATAAGATTTCAGTTTAAAGTGTTTTAATAAAATAATATACAATATAAAACAAACGGATAACATCGTTAAACTATATAATTTCGGTACAAAATATAATTGGTCCACCCAGACCATATTAGTTACGAATGTGACATGTACATCAATTTATCCTTATAACTATCATTGTGTTAGTTTTATCATTTTGGGTTTTCACAGAACGTTACAAAAAAAAATTGTAGGTGAGTACCTGTTATTTCAAATCTCTAGCTAAATTATGAATATGCGAAATTAACATTTAAATCTACAATTGGTCTGGGCAGACAGACCAGTTTGTAAGATGAAAGGTTAATAAAAAAGTGGCGAATTGGTGTAAAATAATGGCTAAATTTCAAAAACTCCTTTCTATTCGATTATTAACGCTTAACTTAACCTTTTGGGAACTAAATGCATAAAATTGACCCTCTGGCTCTTTATTACATGCTGTCTTCAAAAGTTATAGGATAGACCATTCCTATGGTACATTAAAACCTAATATATTTAGAAAAATGTCCGAAATATATAAAATTATATATTTTACAAACAAAATATGACAAAAGAATGTAAGGATAATCTGAATATTCCGCGACTGAAAGTAAACATAATAATTATTTAAATAAACATTCAAGGTCCTAGTATACTTCTAAAGTGCATGTCAAAGCTATAAAGATCATTACTTTGTACCGTTTATTAAAAATTTCAAGAGGTAATTGATGATACTGGTAGGTAAAATACTTATTACTATATACACCGGTTGGAATTATTAATTTGACAATCGAACTTTTTATAGACAAAAATGTTAAAAATGTGAACTTTCCAATGCGGCAAAATTATAAGGTCAATTCATTTCTTTTTCTTTAAAATCATACTTTTTACAATTTATTCCATGACTATTATTTTCTTATATATAAAAGTGATTAGGAAGTTAATCATCGTTTTACATGACAAAAATTCCCAACTGATCCAAAAATGACGCTCTATGGTCCCCAAAACAGAAATAAGTATATCTGCTACCACTGGTTTTAAACTTTTTTCAGGAAAACATTCCAAATTTTTTGATATAATGCACATAGCATGGTGAGGAGGGGGTTGGTAATTTTTGCTAAAATTTTAAAATTTTAGCTAAAGACAATGCTAAAAGTGGGCTCAAATTATGATAAACATATTTCAAGTTCCTAAGGAATTCACATAAATGTTTGTCTTTCTTAAAATACATGAATTCCCCAAATACATTAATTCTCCAATGACGGATCCTTGAAGATATCGAAAATAATTTTTTATCTTCAGATTCATTTAAGAATTTTCTGCTGAAGAAAACCATGTTAACCACTTATCTGACATGACGATTTTCAGTAAATGTCATATAGGAGACACTCTCTAAAATGTTGTCTTTCAATAAAATTATTAATGCTGAATACTAGCGATAGTTTCTAATCAAGTGCATAGCACTACCCTGTTAATTTTTAATGCACGGTCCAAAGAAAAGTGACCTTACAGAGGTGTTTTAAAAATGGTCCAGCTCAAGTAAATTTAAAGATTGAGATGTAACATTTTGGATATCAAATAAGAACATACTAATAAAGCATTGTCTATATTATAGAATATACTATAGTCTACCTTATAGAGCAGGGGTTCTCACAAGATCTTGCTTCGCGACCCACTTCAACTTTAAAAATCGGAAAAAATATTATGTAAAGATCAAATAATTAAAAAAAATATACATATTTATATTATAAAAATGTCCTACATTATTTTTGATCCATTTTGGTCATTCTCTGCCTCCACACAAAATCGATTCTTTGGTAAAATGGAACAAAAATAATTCCACCTAAAAATTTATGAGGATGAGAAACTGTTCACGGTGCCAATAAGCTGATAAATTTTGCTTTATTTGAACTTTTGGTTAAAATTAAATTAA